>CACVCL010029284.1:0-76142 GCA_902729485.2 Mus minutoides | reverse complement strand
TAGAGGGGTGTGGCCTTGTTGGAGGAGATGTGTCACTGCACAATATAAGAGCTATGCTAAGTCAGAGGTCCTTCATTTGGGCACTGTTTCCACTACCCCATGCCATACTCAGACTTTCCATGTCCTCCTCGAGGCTTTAGCCTGTGGTACCCTCAAATGCCCAGTCCTTATTTGTCCACAACCTGGGTCCCACAGCCAGCGCCCCAGCCTGTTCTGGCCACCTGAGCTTACACAGCAGCCAAGGCCTCCACAAGGACCTGTTGTACCTGCAACCACCCACAGGCCCTTTCTGAGCCACCTTCACCACCCTCTAGCTACCCAAACTTCCTCTGTCCCCCTCCAGGATCCAGCCCAGTGAGTACTCTGACCTCCCCAGCTATTCTTTTTCTTTTTTATAACCCACTAGATTTAGCCTGGGTCCTACATCCAGCACACAGCCTAGTCTACCCTTCACTGTAGAGGATTCTAGGCTTGACCCAGGATCTAGGTACCCAAACCACTGGACTTTCCCAAGTCATATCAAACAGATCTACTCCCATGTTACAGGCCTGGAACAGAAAGCCCAGGCCCTCTGCCCCACCTGCCCTCATTCCATCCATGCTATTTCCAGTCTCTAGACCCAACCGTCCCAACACCTTCTCTTCTCCAACCTGCTCTGTCCATAACAAATTCAGAACAAAGGAAGTCATATGCCCAGATGTCATCACAAGAATACCAATCACGCCACTATTTTTTCTCCAAAACCTACCAATCCTGTAGACATGTTTGCCAATGAGGATTACCTACATCAGCAGTTCTCAACCTGTGGGCTTCGACCCCCTTGGGAATAGAAAGGCCCTTTCACAGGGGTCTCCTAAGATCACTGGAAAGCACGAATCATAACAGTAGCCAAAATACAGTTATAAAGAAGCAACGGAAATAAATTTATGGTTGAGGGGGTCACCACAACATGAGGAACTGCGGTAAAGGGTCACAGCGTTTGGAAGATTGAGAACAACTGCCCTGGATGAACTCTAGGACACAGAATGTAGCCAATCATAAACTTCATCAAGGCATTCAAGGAGCTTAGAGAAGACACTAAGGAACGGTTCAGTGATGTTAAGAGAGGTTGAGGAGGATAACTGCCTGAGTGGTGCCCAGGAAACCACAAGAACGGGGCTGAGGGAAGGAGGAAGGCAATTGGCGTGAGGATGGGATTCCGTCAGGATAGAAACTCTGAAGGGAACAAGGCAGAATGAAGATGGAACGAGAAGCCAACTAGAAAACTCAAAGGAAAGCCATACATGTCAAGCAGAAGATAGAATATTAGATCTCAAAGATAAAGTAGAGAGTCTAGACCACATACCCAAGGAACACACACACACACAAAACTTTAAAAATAGTAAATTTGAGACACCATAAAAAAATCAAGCCCTATAACTATAGGCGTAGACAGGGGCAGGGACTGGTGGGGGGGGAATTTCAATTTATTGGCATAGATAAGTTCTTCAACAAGATCATACAAGAAACTTCTCCAAACTAAGGAAAGACGCACCCGTGTGGAAACAGGAACTCATAGAACATCCNAGCACTGACTGCTCTTCCAGAGGACCAGAGTTCAGTTCCCAGCAACCATATGGTGGCTCATGACCATCTGTAGTGCCCCCCCCCCCCGCCACCATGCTCCCCAACAGTGCTGGTCCTACAAGCCTCTTTTATTCGCCTGTTGGCCGTTTCTCTCTCTTGTTTTGTTTTTGTTTTTGTTTTTGTTTTTGTTTTTGTTTTTGTTTTTTGAGACAGGGTTCCTCTGTATAGCCCTGGCTGTCCTGGAACTCACTTTGTAGACCAGGCTGGCCTCGAACTCAGAAATCCACCTCCCTCTGCCTCCTGAGTGCGCCACCACGTCCGGCTTCCTGAGGTTTCTTTTATCTCAGCCTTAGACTAGCTCTAAGGCCTATCCTAAACAACTCTTGTTGTGTAAAATGCTTGCTAGCTTCACGTTTGGGCAGCACAGTTTTGCTAAATGGCCACCAGTCATAGCCAGTCTCTGCTGTGGGAGGCTCCGACTCCCACTTACCACATGGGCTGCATAGTTTTATGTCAACTTGACACAAGCTAAATTCATCTGTGAGGAGAAAACCTCAATCAATTAAATGCCTCCCATAAGATGGGGCTGTAAGCAAATCAGTAGGGCATTTTCTTAATTAATGATTGAGGAGGGAGGGCCCCATTGTGGATGGAGCCATCCCTGGGCTTGTGGTCCTGTGTTATATAAGAGAGCAGGCTGAGCAAGCCAGAGAAGTAAGCCAGTAAGCAGCACTCGTCCATGGCTCCCTCCTCCCAGTTCCTGCACTGTTTGACTTCCTTTGATGGTGAACAGTGGTTTGGAAAAACAAAAACAAAACAAACAAACAAACAAACAAATAAATAAATAAATAAACTCTTTCTTTCCCAAGTAGCCTTGGTCATGGTGTTGCAAAGCATCAGTGTTAACCCTAACTAGTATGTTAACCTTAACTAGTTTGTAAACCTTAACTAGTACACCCTTCGACCTTCTGAATCCCAGCCGAGTTGACCTAAACAGAACTGCTCAGAGGGCTTACAAAATGGTAAACACATGCCAAGGTTAGAGTTAATAAATTTGGGGACAGTTTGTTACACAGCAAAAGCTAACTGATACAAATGCAAAGGTCTCCTCTTAGATCGGATGCAGGGTTGATGCTTAACCTACGTTATCCAAAGATTGTCTTCTCTGGTTGGAGAGATGGCTCAGCTGTCACTCTTGCAGAGAATCCAAGTTTGGCTCCCAGTATCACAACTGCCTCTAACTCTAGTGTCAGGCCTGTCTGATGCCTCTCACCTCCTCAGTCACCTGCATACATGTGAGCATCACGACACACAGATACCTGTGTATTTACATAATTAAAAAGAATACTTTTGCCAGGCGTGGTGGTGCACACCTTTAATCCCAGCACTGGGGAGGCAGAGGCAGTTGGATTTCTGAGTTCGAGGCCAGCCTGATCTACAAAATGAGTTCCAGGACAGCCAGGGCTATACAGAGAAACCCTGTCTTGAAACCCCCCACCCCCCAAAAAAGAATACTTTTAAAATAAAAAACAAAACAAAACAAAACAAAACACCACATGCTGTACTCCTAAGTTGAACCTCATCTTTGTTTCATAAACCATGGTGCTGGGGCCTGAACTCTGGGCTGTGTGCGAGCTGAGAACACTCTAATACAAGTACATCCCCAGCAAATTATCATTAATCAGAATCTAAGAGATTTCTCAGGGCTGACAGAGAATACATCTCAGTGGTAGAGTGCTTGCCTACAGGAGGCAAAGTCATGGCTTCAGTCCCCATATTGTGAAGAAAGAAAGATGGAAAAACACCTCCCTCAAAAGCATTAGAAATATCCCTTCAATTTATATTCCAACTGTCAGGTAGAATAAAATATACATGCATGTATGTATATATAATATATGTATTATATAAATGTATGTGTAGATATACATTTTTAAATGTCTTTATTTTATTTCATTGTTTATTTTAATTCTTGTTTTCAATACATTCCAACCACAGTTTCCCCCTCTTCACTCCCCCCATTTCCATCCCACCACATCTCCCCCTCCTCCAGATCCACTTTACTATTTTTGTTTTGTGAGACAGGGTTTCGAGACAGGGTTTCTCTGTGTAGCCTTGGCTGTCCTGGAACTCACTCTGTAGATCAGGCTGACTTCAAACTCAGAAATCCGCCTGCCTCTGTCTCCCAAGTGCTGGGATTAAAGGCGTGTGCCACCACTGCCCAGTTATTATTTTTAATTGTATGTATGGTAGGTGCCCATACACGGACACTCCCGACCACCACCACCACCACCACCCCCGCCCGACACCAATTCCACTTACATTCGGAGCCCACGACCCTCGACGACTAGGGAGAGAGGTCGGACCATAATATGTGAGAAGGGAGAAGTGACTGTCGTTTCAGGTCCTCTCTTGTGATAGAGACCCCTCGGGACGTCCGAGAGTCGTGTCTGGTCATGGAAGGTCAAGGGTTCTTCCAAGCAGATCCTGGGAAAGGGAACAGCCCTGGGGAGGAGGCAGAGCAATGATTTGTCCTAGAGAGGCCCTAGGAACTGTCCCCAGGCTACTTGATATAAACACTGGGCTTTCTGGGGTCACAGAGAGAGGCAGGCACCAACTCTCCTATCTGGACACCTAGTGACTGGCTAATATCTGAATAACATTTATACATAAAACACACACAAACACACACACACCTGGCCCCAGCTTTTGAATGCTCAGCAGGCTTCTAAAAAGAGCTTCAGAGAGTCTCTGACCATAAAAAACTCATGAATGACGCCTGCTGTTGCTCAGACACACACAGACACAAGGAACAAGGGCTCATATCTAACTTGCCCATGCTACTGCTCTACACACATTTATTCCTGTGATTCTTTACACAGGTCTCAGGCAGACACTGCTGACATCTACAGAACAGATTGCTTCAACATCTTCCCTGTCTAATCCATACCATTGCCTGCTTGCTACCCAGCCCAAGTCCCATAGCCTACAGGCAGCAAAAAGCTAGGCTCAATGCAGGTGCACCAGCTCTGGAGTCCTTCCAGTTCACTGTGAGGACTTTACCGTATCAAAGTACGTCTGCGCATGTGCACACAGACATATTTGCTCTCTGAGCCCACGTGCACACTCAGGTCTGCCTGCCCACCTGGCCCCCAGGATTTCAACCAATAAGCCCTGGCCCCTCATCAACTACATTCCCATGCCCCACATACAGGAACTTGCCGTCGGTCTGCGGGCCGGAATAGAGCTTGCGCTCGGCCTCCTCGCGAGTCAGGCTGCTGTGGTACCAGGGCATTCGCTCGTGGGCTGTGGTAGCAATGAGCTTCTCGACCTGCGGGGCCTGGCTGATGATGGCCTGCTCTAGTGCATCGCCCTGAGGAGGAGGAAAGAGGAGCGTTATGGGAGTGGCCACGTGGCCAGCCACAAGAACCCACTTGCTTGCTCCATACTTTCCAGATCACCTGTTCCGTAAGAGGAACCCACCCACCTAGGCACCTCTAGGGTGTGTCTGTAAGCTGTTGGAGGAACCTCGCCAGCTCTAAGGTCTCCTTCCTAATCCACCCAGGGAGGAGGCACCGTGCCTAAGCTTCACCTTCTAGGCCAGCTTGAAGCTCATCAGCTTCAAGGTCCTACACAATTTCCTGCTCAAGCATAGCACAAGCTGTGAACTACAGCCTATAGTCCCTGTCTGTCTTCCTTCTGTAGGCCACAGGCCTGCCCTTCATAGTCCTCTCTGGCACCTTCAGGACCATCATAGATGGTGAAGCACCACAGCGTCACTCAGGCTGCGCAAGACGAGCTGCCACCAAGCCTGGACCTGCACGTCCTCCTTCCAGGTCATGTGCTCAACTAGGGCCTCAGCATTCTGTTGCTTCTAAATCCCAAGCTTCAGAGCATCTTGCAAGCCAGTGAAGACACAGCATCAGCCCTCATGCCCCGCCCATGACCCGGCCACGCCTCTTTGGCCACACCCTCACCTCCAGCTTCCAGGTCTGGCGCACATAGTCGCGCACCATAGCATCACGCAGGCAGTCGAAGACCCCGGGCTGTGGATCTAGTCCGGGCGGCCGGTTGCACGGCTTACGTAGGTTGCAGGGCAGCCCGTCGGGGTCCTGAGAGTAGAACTGGCAGAGCTCTGCCGGGCCACAGTGTGCCTTCCCGCCCGCGATGGCGTACGTGCCGTTGAGTTGGCGCTCGATGGGGAAATGGTGGAAGCGCACGTCGTGCACCAGCGACAGCACGTAGCCGCCCAGCGAGCGCAAGCACTGGCGCAGGAGGAACAGCCCGTCGGCCATGCCTGCCAGCTTCAGGTGCTCCTCGGCCTCGGCCCGAGAGATGCTGCCATAGAAGAATGGCAGGTGCGCCGCGGGATCGGGCATCGCTGGACCCTGTGGGTGCAAAGGCGTTGCAGGGCCATCAGGGAGCCTCATCTGTGCACGGGAGTCAGTTCCAGAGAGGAGCTTCCCTGTCCTGGCATCCACTTCTGAAACCCACTTCTGACTTTTTGGGGACCTGTGCACAACATCCAGACACCCCGAAGGTCCCCAGGCCCGAACTGTCCCCTCAGTTCCCAAACACATGAAATATTGTCATTCCCTTCCCTTTCGAAAGCCACACATGCTGGGGAGGTGGCGGCCAATAGTGTGTTAGGCGTGATCGTTACCATTATAGATTGAAGTCTGGATTTTTAAGAATGATGTAAGAGAGAATGAGGTTACCATGGCTAGACGGGCCTCCTCCTCTAGCTCAGAACACGAGGATGAGGTGGAACCATCTCAAAAATCTTTTATAAGGGAAGCTGGACAGTGTTGGCCTATGCTTTTAATCCCAGCACTTGGCAGGCAGAGGCAGGTAGATATGTGAGTTCAAGGACAGCCTGGTCTACAGAGCAAGATCATTGACAACCAAGGCTACTCAGAGAAACACTGTCTTGAAAAAACAAAACAAAAAAACATGAGGGGAGAGTGTAAGGCAGAGCAAGGCTAACCAACCGCTCATCAGGGAACCAGGCCCCAGTCTTCCCTGCTTCCCAGAGGATGCCCTTGGTCTTCTGTAATCCCCCTTGCCCCTGCCCCTCTGCCTGCTCCTCTGCCTGCCAGAATCAGCTTCAGAAAGTAAGAGCTAATCTGACTATCCATCCATAGAGGGATGGTTAAGAGTCAGGATTTTACTCTAATGTTAAGTCTGATGCAACCATTAGGATGAAATGGGGTATGTGGTTGGGGAGAAGAGACAGAGAAGCATGGTGGCTCGAGTATGCTACCCCAGCGTTCGGGAGGCTGAGGCAGGAAGGTCACATGAATTTAAGGTCAGCTTGGGGTAATGGATGGATGAGTGGGTGGATGGATGGACAGATGGACAGACACATAGATGATAGATCTAAGATAGATAGGTACATAGATACATAGAAACATAGATGATAGACAAATCTCAGACAGACAGACAGACAGACAGACAGACACATTGATACATAGGTCCATAGATACATATATTAGACAAATCTGAGATAGATAGATGATAGATCTGAGATAAATATATGGTAGATTGATACATACATACTAGACAGATATGAGGTAGATAGATGGAAAAAAGGGCAGATAGACAGATAATATGATAGGCAAGTAATTTTAAATTGTCTGTCCTGAACTCCCTGGAAGGCTGCTAGTATTCTGTATCTTGTTCAGGCTTGGGTTACACCAGTGTCTGAATTAATCAAATTTTGGTGTGCATTAAGATTCATTGTATCTGCTCCATCAAGGAGAACCACACAGTGCTGAGCCCCAACTGCAGATCTGCATGCAGAATGCTTAGGCCGTGATGGACACTGTGACTGAAGCACTGATAAACATCTAAAGTACACACAACGGATGGAGAGGGATGGGTACGAAGGTGGTCAACACTCGCTGTGCACAGTCGTCATTCTAGAAAAATCTCCACAAATACTGAATTATGGCTACTAAGCAATGCACACTTAGATCCCCTGGCCCTGTGGCCAATATTTACTATTGGGGAGGGGGCTTGAGGTGGGGGCTTCATGTAGTCCAGGTTAGTCTCAAATTCACTATGTGGTTGAGACTGATTGCACTCTTGATCCTCCTGCCTCCACCTCCCATTTACTGGGAATATAAACCTGCACCAATACACCAGGCTTAAAGGCATGTCCTAGGTAGGCCTTGAACCTGAGATCCTCTTGTCTAATTGTCTTCAGCATTTGCCTAACAGCATTGGGTTCCCATCAGAGCCAGCTGTACTCTGTGTGTGTGTGTGTGTGTGTGTGTGTGTGTGTGTGTGTGTGTGTGTGTGTATTTTACAACATCTGGTTGAATACACATTGCTGGGCTGGATCTGGATCTGGATCTATCACAGAACCTCTGCTGCATATGGGAAGGCCCAAGAAATGTGCCACCCCACAGGAACAAGCAGCAGAGCCCTGTATTGCTCATGCTCCGTGGTGAGGTTATCATCTGTGACTCAATAATTCTTTCCATTCAATGTATATCTGCAAATCATGGGGGAAACACCATATTATTTTAAGGATTGCAAAGTTTAGCCAGCAGGTGAATTCTCAAATATGGAATCTGTGAATAATGAAGGCTGACCTCTCTGAGAAGGGGACCAGAATGTGAGCTGCAGGACCCAGGGCTGAATGAGAGACCATTCACTCTTTCCATTCTCAGTATTCTTGCTTTTCTGCAATGTTGAAAACAATTAGCTCATCATAACAACTGCCTGTTACCTACTGAGCTGACCCAGGAAGACTCAGAAGGGACTCCCTGTCCTCCTTATGAAAATGAAGGCATCTGGGTGTAAGGACAGGCTTGGTAACTGAGAAAGGGTGTGTCTGCTAGGAGTGTCCAGGGAGGGGCAGGGACAGAGGCTGAAGACGAAGAAGGCACTTGGGTGGGAGCAGTTTGGCATCCGGGGCTGCTGATCACATGACAGAGATGCAGAGAGGGAAGCCATGGACTACCCAACACCACAACAGTAAGCAGTGATCAGAAACTCACACCATCAATGTGCTGCCGTAAGCAGTGATCAGAAACTCACACCATCAATGTGCTGCTGTAAGCAGTGATCAGAAACTCACACCATCAATGTGCTGCTGTAAGCAGTGATCAGAAACTCACACCATCAATGTGCTGCTGGAAGCAGTGATCAGAAACTCACACCATCAATGTGCTGCTGTAAGCAGTGATCAGAAACTCACACCATCAATGTGCTGCTGGAAGCAGTGATCAGAAACTCACACCATCAATGTGCTGCTGTAAGCAGTGATCAGAAACTCACACCATCAATGTGCTGCTGTAAGCAGTGATCAGAAACTCACACCATCAATGTGCTGCTGTAAGCAGTGATCAGAAACTCACACCATCAATGTGCTGCTGGAAGCAGTGATCAGAAACTCACACCATCAATGTGCTGCTGGAAGCAGTGATCAGAAACTCACACCATCAATGTGCTGCTGTAAGCAGTGATCAGAAACTCACACCATCGATGTGCTGCTGTAAGCAGTGATCAGAAACTCACACCATCAATGTGCTGCAGTCTTGGCCTTTCCCCTGGGAGAAGGGTAGGTTCCAAACTGGCCTGGTGCCGGGTGTGGTGGCACACGCCTTTCATCCCAGCACTTGGGAGGCAGAGGCAGGCAGATTTCTGAGTTCAAAGCCAGCCTGGTCTACAGACTGAGTCCCAGGACAGCCAAGACTACACAGAGAAACCCTGACTCAAAAACAAAAACAAAACAAAAACAAAAACAAAAAACTAAAAACCAAAAAAAACCCCACTGTCCTGGTAATACACACTTGAGATCCCAGTACTCGGGAAGCTGAGCCTGAAGGCCAGCCTGCAATACAGTTAAGGGCAGCTGAGATAGTGAGACCCTCTCAGAAAAGCAAAAAATGAAAGGGAGGGAGGGGAGAGAGGGAGGACCCTTTAATGTTTTCTATTATTTTGGTTTATGTATATGAGTGTTTTGTGTGCATGTATGTCTGTAGATCATATGTGTGTCTGGTAGCCACAGAAATCTGAAGAGGGTGGGCATTGCAGACAGTTATGAGTCCATTCAGATGCTGGCAATAAAACCCAGGTCCTTTGGAAGAGCAGCCATTGCTCTTCAACATGGAGCCATCTCTCCAGCCCCAAGAGAACCTTTTTCTTTTTTTGGTTTTCTGAGACAGGGTTTTTCTGTATAGCCCTGGCTGTCCTGGAATTCACTTTGTAGACCAGGCTGGTCTGGAACTCAGAAATCCGCCTGCCTCTGTCTCCTGAGTGCTGGGATTAAAGGCCTGCGCCACCACATCCAGCTGAGAACCTTTTAAAAAAAGGAGTCTTTTAAGAGAGTATTTCATGAGACTACCTGAAAAAGCCACCAAATTCTAGGCTCAAAAAAAAAAAAAAAGGAACCAGAAAGTTTTATAGCAACTTTTATTCAAAACTGTGAAACGATGAAAGTGACGTAAATATTTCTCAGCAGGTAGAGAGAGGCAGGTGCCTTCAGTTTAGATGGCACAGCAGCATGCCCTGTGACCAAAGCAAAGAATGGCTGCCAACCAGGCTCCTGTCAGAACTGTGGCAGGGTGTTCTGTCAGTAACAACAGGTGGGGACCACTACAGGGACCTGAAGGAATTGGAGAATAGTCTACAGTTTGGCAAAAGTAGCTGTTTCTCGCCTGCACACATCTGTTAGATCAGACCTCTTCCATGGACAGTCTGAAGACATCACTGGATGTCAACTACCTCCATTTTTAAACAAAGGGTGGCAAGAGCAGCTGGGAAGTTTAGCTGTGTTCACACCCTCAGTAAGAACAGAAGCAGGAAAACTTATACAATCAGGCCAGCTTCCCTCTCCATCTGACTGGTTCCCGATCTTGCTCTCATCCAGCCTGGTGCCCTGCTCCACCCCTGGCTAGGGAGGTACTAGGCAAGCACCTGGTGCTCCACGGCAGGTCCTCTGGGGAATGGGTGTCATGTCCCTCCCTTCTGTTTGGTCTCAGATCTCTCTGGTCCTCACAAAGTCCCTGGCTTGACCTCTTTGGCCCTTCCTGTGTGTTTTTTGTGTTCTGTCTGTCTGTCTGTCTGTCTGTCTGTCTGTCTGTCTGTCTCTGTCTCTGTCTCTGTCTCCCCCTCCCTCCTTCCCTCTCTCTCCATCCTCCTCCTCCTCCTCTCTCTCTCTCCCCTTTCCCAGCCTTACCCCCTTACTTGGTCATCCCGCCAAACTGTACACTCATCTCCCCAAAGCCAGATCTCTAACCTGATGTTGGCTTGTGTCCCCACCACCTCCTTTGATCTCCACCAACTGATTCTATTAATACAAACAGACCCAGATCTCAGCCGCAGAATGCCTGTGGTTAGCTGAGTCCTCCACTGTCTGTTTCCACTTGAGCTGAGCTCTGAGGCCTGCAAGCTTCTCCTGGATGATTTGTTGCCATGGTCTCTTTTGCTTGAGAACCTACTATGGCTCCCTCATTGGATCAGACCCACTTCCAGATATCTGTCTATGCAGGACTTTACTGAGTTTGCCTTCCCCGGCCCTCTCAATCTCCCCAGACCCAGACAGCCCATCCTGGAAGCTCCTAAGGCTGCTTTCCAGAGTATGAGGGCTGCAGGATAAGGCAGCAGGGGTCAGGGAGTAGGGACATGTTCTGAGGAGGGGGGTTGGTAACAAGGATGGTCTCTGGAGCAGGAAGCTGTGGCAGGAAGCTGTCAGTCACATGCTTTGAGCAGCTTTGCCCCACATGGCCACAGGTGCAGCCTGGGTAATCAGATGTTAGTTCTAGAAGAGAGGCTGAGGAGGGCTGGATCTCAGGGTTTAGTACAAGGCTGTAAGCCATGACTGGCATCTCAGACCAAAGGCCAAGGTGGTCTTATCCTTGAGGATAGGAGTTCACCCTGTTTCTCCTGCATCCTTTGTCCCGCTACTGTGACAGCCATCATGACAATCATGCCCTGCCGACAGCCAGCCATCCCAGGGCTGCCTGCATCCAGGCATATGTCTGTATCCACCTTCCTGGCTTTTCTGGTTCATTCTCCTCATATTCATGCAACATGGAAATCAAGTCTTTAGGGATACTATAGTGAGAGATGCTGAGACCAGAGGAAGATGACGGGCTAGGGGCAAGATGTTAGCACAAGTCTTTGTCTCCGGCCTGCAACCAGGCCAGACCAGTGTGGTCCAGCTGCTCCCAGGAGCCGGCCAGCTCACTCACAGACTCCCAGTGCAAACCTGGACGCAGAGCCAGTGTATCACCTCTCATTCAGACCTGTCCTGAGTGTGTCCTTAAAGCCCACCAGGACCCTGGACCCTGTCTGGGCTGATCCAAGGGCCTCATCAGAGGAGGAAGCAAGCAGTGCTTGGGTGAAGAAGCCTACTATGGTCTTTGCTCCTCCCCATCCCAGGACTACCACCACATCTTCTCCTGCAGTGCCCTGAAACATGACAGTGAAGGCCAGAGTAAACAGACATGTCCAGGTTGGAAACCTATTTGCCATGGCTGCGTTCAACTCTGCAAAGTGGTAATTGCTCCATCAGCGACCTCACTGATGGTCTATACCATGTAGTATTCCCATATGACTCTACCCACAGCAAATCCACGGCACAGGTGGAGAATGGGAGACTATCATCAACAGGAAGGTCACCTCCATCTTCCAGGAAGGAGAGCTTGCCAAGATGGAGAAGGCCAAAGCACACTCGCAGTGTAGAACCCAGAGGGCCATCATCTCTGTCCCCTAGGCCGATCCCCCTACATGAACCACAGGAAGCACAATTCATTCAGAATTGCCAGCACTACTTCCTGGAGCACAAACCACTGGGCCCCCTGGCCAATGTCACCCACGACAACCTTGGCATTACTCAGGGACACACAACCGCATTCCACGCCATCACCACTACCCAGAAGGCCGTGGATGGTCCCTCTGGAAAACTGTGAGCAGGAAGGCCACATCTAGAGCACCATCCCTGCATCCAGTGGCCATAGGAAGGCTGAAAGTCATCCCAGAACTGAGCAGGAAGTTCACTGGCCTTCCATGTTCCCACCCCCAATATGTCTACTGCCATGAATCTGACCCACCCGACCTGTAGGAAGTTGCCAAATCCAGGGACATCAAGTAGCTGGTGAAGCAGACATCAGAGGGACTCCTGAAGGCCTTCTGGGCTATCCTGAGGACCAGGTTGCCTCCAGCTACTTTAACAGAGATACATATTCCTCTGTCTGAATTCAACACTGAGTCTGGTATTGGCTTTAGCAACCACCATGTCAAGCTCATTTCCTGGTATGATAAACTTTAGCCACTCAGCTATATTCCCACCCCCACCCCCCCCACCACACTTTGCTTTCTTGAAACAAGGCTTTTCTAGATACCAACCCTCCTGCCTCTACCCGCCAAGTGCTGGGATTACTAGCATGTGCTGTCACTCTTGGTCTGTGGACGTTCTCTCACTTATCCAGAATCATTGCCTCCCTGTTCTAGCCCCCTGTGCTCTCCCTCCCCCTTGGACCCCATAGCCTTCAACCGGAACGAGTCCCTCTGAAGTGACAACTGCTTATTTCTAGGCCACATCCAGATTCTCACGACAGACACAGAGCTGGTATTGGTCGCTCAGCAGAGTCCCATCTCGATTATACAATAAGCACCAGCGACTGAAGTTGCCTGTAGTAAGCACACCACGGAGGGCAGCGGGTTCCTTCCTGGTTTTCCAGGATAGATTTGCATCCCAGGGTATCAGATCTCCTAGAGAATGGTGGTATGGACCCAGCCAGCAAGCTGTGCTCCCAGATGCTCTAAGACAGGGCCAAGGATGCCACTCAGAGCTGCCAAGCTCCCAAGCCCAGTTCCTTCCTGTGCTGGCACACCCACTCTGTCCTCCCTCCCCCCAAAGGAACCTGCTCAGTCCACTTGCTCAAGCCTCTCAGTGGAGGCACAACAATGTGGTCCAAGCTAGGGGCCTCTGCACTGCTCAGATACCCCCTTCCTCCACTCCATTCAGGTCTGTCCCCTGACCTTCCTATAGCACAGCGTCTAGGTGGCTCTCCAGGTCAAGCCCATCCCCTCTTTAGCTTTACCAGTAAATATGATACACATGTATCAATATGTTGACATCTTGGTCCCTTGCATGCTTCATTTTCATTGCTGCTAAAGATCCAGGAGCCAAGAAGGACTATACTTGGCTGTAATGAACAGGGATACCCCTTCAAGGGCCTGGCGAGCATGCGGGTCACAGGAGGGCTGGGAATAGGAGGCCTGGGGACTTCACCATCTAGCACACGGGTGAGAAGATCTGCTCAGGGGCCTAAGCCAGCCATGCCTTGGTCCTGGCTCTATGTCCGGATTCCAGCTGCCCCTCTCTGCTAGAAAAGTTCATGCTGCCATGCCCCCACTATCCTTCCCAGGATGCATCAGGTACCTAGGAGGGAGAGCCTTCCTCAGCCCCCACCTCCCACATCCCAGCCCTCACTCACGGTCACTGTCTGTCACTCTTTCTGTGACTGCCCTGAGCCTGGCTCCTCCTGGCACAGGCCACAGCAGCCCCTTTTCTATCGTGCCCCTGTTTCCTCCCACACAGAGAGCAAGGCCGGCAAATCCTTACGAGGCTGTGGGGCATCCTTTAGGATCTACTCCACCTAACCTGCTCCTCAGCACAGTTGCCACCTGGGGACCGATAATCCCATTCCTCAGCTGGGAAACTGAGGCTCGGAGAAGCTGATGCCAGGCTCGCAACCTGACCCACAGTCACTCAGGCCCAACAGAAACTGATGTTTCCAACTAATACCGTGCAGAAGAGACTGCAGAGCTCTGAGCCAAGTCCCCGGGTATTCCATGTCCCCGAAGACCCCAACACTGCAGCTGAACTACTTGGACTGCCAAGGCCATGAGGCTGGTGGGGGCCAAAGACGGTCTCAAATCCAGCTCGCTGAGCATCTGTTAATTGATGGGACAATGTCCCTCCAACCCTGCAGAACAGTCAGAACCCCAGCCCAGCCTCCACCGACTGGATTCTAGGAATGATGTGACCCCTAAGCAAGGCAGCTTTTGCTCTCTGGATATCCAGCTCTAGGACAGTAAAAGGTAAGTAGGAAACATTGGGGTGACTCAGGACAGGGCCCCATAGAGTGGAGGAACTGGGAGGGAGAGGTGGTGGGGAGGGATGTTTGACAATATTCTTGACATCTACCCATTGCATGCCGGGATTGCCCAAGTTAATACCAAAAACATCTCCAGACACTAGTACCCACTGGGGACAGGCAGCGTCAGCTGGCTCTAGGTCAGCATGACCTTGTTCCTGTGGTCCTTGGTCCTGAGCAGGGGTGGTCAGTATAGAGTGGTCCAGATGCTGCAGGCCTTGTGGAAGTTTCCAGAATCTGTGATCAGGGCCTGAGACCCTCCAGAGCTAATGATAACAGTTAGCACCCTAACAACCTATTAACTATATGGCACCTACTATGTCCCTTAAGACTGAATGATGTGTCAGATACAGAAACTGTGGAAGCACAGAGAGGGTGGGGTGACTTGCCCAAGGTCCCACAGCAATAAGGAGCAGGCAGATCTAGTGGACCCAGGCCCCCGGCCCTAAAAAGTATAAACTTCAACACCCTCCAGGCTGCTGGCCCACCAGGGCACCTGCAGGGGTTGCAAAGGCAAAAACTGAAGGTCAGGTGAACTTTGGGTTTGACAGAGGAACCTCAGCAGGTGGCACCTTAGATCTCCCAACTTAGGACTTGGTGACCCTAGTCTTTCAGCAAGGCTTCAGTAAACACCTACTGTGTGCTTGATGTCCTATCTAAGACAAGAACAATGAATGCCTCTGTGACCGTTCACATGAACCCTGCTATTTTCTGCCAGGTCTCATTGTCTGAGATACGTCTTCTAGCCTCTTACCCAACAAACAAGGCAAGCATTTAACAGCCAACTCTGTATCTGCTTCTTAAATGCAGGTTCAGAGAGGTCAAGAAAACTGTCAAGGACACACAGCTACTGAGCAGAAATCTCATGATTGGTTCCTTTCTCCCTGCTTTGATATGACCTGCCTACGAGTGGACCCTGACTTGAGCCCCTCACCAGAGCTACTGACATTTTGTTGTCCAAGCTCAGTCTTATTGTACCAGCCTGCCTATGCTGCTTTCTGAAGCCAAGGAGCCGACCCAGCAGGAGTCTAGGAACCCAGAAAAACACAGCACCCCTTGGGTGACCTGTCTCCCCAGGGATGCTCCTTAGCTCCACTGATTGCAGAGTCTCCGGTCCCCACCACTTGGGCCTACCCAAGCCCAGCCTCTGGCCCCTGTGGACCCCAACCTCCTCACACAGAGATAAGACTAAGGGAATGCCACCCATTCACACTCCCTCCACCTGGGGTTCCAGTCCCCAAAGGCCAAAGGGTGGCCACTCACCTGGACACCCTCGAGGCTACCACAGCTCACAGGGCACGGTAGGGCCCAGCCGGAAGGCCTGGTGTCCCCAGAGCGCTCTTTCTCACCAACACCTTTCTCTGCAGCTCAGCCTATTTCCTTGATGCAAAGACAGGAAAGAGAGCCGTGTTTGAAGTTGACGTCAAAGCAGCAAAATGCTGTGTGGAAGGAAAATCACAGGCCGCATGCTCCTGGTGGGGCAGGGCACATTTCCGGGGCCATGCAGTACCAGCTGCAAAGGCCTCAGGAACGTAAGAGGAAGGTGGGGATTGTAGCAGCCAGGGATGGGGCAAAGGCTGCTTCCCACAGTGAGCCCCCACCGGAGGGGGGGGGCCTGGAGTGTTGGGGGAAGGACAAGTTCTGGAAAGGAGGGGTCCCCAATGTGTTCCTGTCCTAGATAAGGTGACTATTGCTGTGATTAACCCTGTGACCAAAGCAAGTTGGGGAGGAATGGGTCTATCTGGTTTATACTTCCACAGCAAATCATCAAAGGAACGCAAACAGAGCAGGAAGCTGGAGGCAGGAGCTGATCCGAAGGCCATGGAAGGGTGCTGCTTGCTGGCTTGCTCAGCCTCATTTCTTCTAGAACCCACGACCATCAGCCTAGGGATGGCTCTACCCACCATCTGACAGACCCACAACGCAACCTTATAGAAGCGTTTTCTCAATTGAGGTTTACTCTCAGATAACTATAATACGTGTCAAGTTGATATAAATTTAGCCAGTATAGTGCCCAATTTCTTGGAAGCATACAGGGGCAGGCCTGTGCCGGAACCCTAAAGGCTGGCTCTAAAGCTGGGGTGAGGGAAGGGTGAGCCCACTGGGACTCCAGATAGGCTGGTGCTTACCTAGGGGCTCTGGGAAGAACTGGCTCTGGAGTTGGGATGTGTAGGCAGGGTCCCGACACTCCACGCTCTAGTCCAGCCCACACGGGTCTCCCATCTTGATCACTTCACATATCTAGATCATACTAGAAACGTGCATCGCCCCAAGGTCTCTGGGAGCCACACCAGCTACTTGAAAGCATCGGGGGCCAGGGGGAGATGAGCGGCAGTCTCCTCCTCCGAGGTGGGAGTCTCCAGTGCTCGGAGAAGGGAAATCTTGGTCTCAGCAAGCCACAAGCCCTGCACTCCGAACCCCTTCCTGTCCCACTTCGTGCCCCTCCCTGTCCCAGAAGCTTGCGACTGGAAACAGTGTCATGGCTGCAGCCCGCAGCTTCACTGAGGAGAGGATGCAGATCGCCACAGATAGGCGCATGTGTCCCATGAGGTGGCAGGAGGGAGGCGCATCCTTTGAACTTCAGAGGGAAGAGCTACCGGATGCTAGGGAACTCAACCTGTTAAGCGGTGTGCAGTGCATCTAGGGGGTTCCAGTAAACAATCGCTGTGGACTCAGAGCCTGGGAAGAAATTGAACCCGTGCCCCAACAGCTCAGGTGTGCCTCTGAGAAGAGGCAACTTGGCTTCCTCCAGAAAACCTCCCTCCACCTCACACTGGCCAGAGAGGCCCCTGTGCGCAGGCAGCTGAAACTAGGCAGGCCATGTTTGGCTCCATAGCTAAAGGAACATCAGACCTCAACTGGGAAACATCTGGCAGGTGCCCTGGGAGGGGAGGGGATGGACCCTCAGCCTTCCAGAGAGGTCAATTCTATCCCCAACAAAACCTGCCCCGCATCCCCAGCCACAAGGACAACCTCTTTTACCAGGGTCCCTCCTGGATTGACCCCCACCCCTGCACACACACACACACACACACACACACACACACACACACACCACAGTGACTCAGCTACTTTCCTTCTGGGACTGGCTAGGGTGCCTTCTTTCCCTCATCCGGTTCTACCTCTTGGGGCCGTTGTGAATATGAAAACACACTCTGCCTGAGATAGCTATCCTTATCAACTGGACTACATCTAAAATGAACTACAATTCAGAAATGAAGGGCACACCTGTAAGATTTTTTTGCTTGTGTTGAAAAGGGGATCTACTTCTAGTCCAGACCAATGAGATAGGAAGACACACATCTTTGATCTGGATCTTGAGGCAGGAAGACAAACCTTTAGTCTGGGCTACACCTTCCCTTGGAAGCCTAGATACAAGGACATGAAAGCAGGCTCTTTGCCTGCTTGCCCTCAGCCTGCCAGCGTGGGCTATTCCTTCACTGGCATTAGAGCCGGCTGAGGTACCCAGCCTTGTGGACTAGGCAGCTACTGGCATCTTGGACTTCCTGTTCACAGCCAGCCATTGTGGGATTAGCTGAACCGCAGCCAGTAAAACATTCTGGCTTATGCTGTGCAGCCCCAGAATTCTCTTGTGTTCTCCAGGGGAATCTCCCGGGTACTGAAAGCTGCCAAGCACCACTGGGAAGATTGAAAGTGACCATTATAGCCGGGCGTGGTGGCGCACGCCTTTAATCCCAGCACTCGGGAGGCAGAGGCAGGCGGATTTCTGAGTTCGAGGCCAGCCTGGTCTACAGAGTGAGTTCCAGGAGAGCCAGGGCTATACAGAGAAACCCTGTCTCAAAAAAATAAAAAACAAAAAACAAACAAACAAAAAAGAAAGTGACCATCATCCTTTCTTTTTTTTATCAATTAGTTTTTATTAGATATTTTCTTAATTTACATTTCAAATGTTATCCTGAAAGTTCCCCCCCCCCGCCCTGTTCCCCTGCCCACCCACTCCCACTTCTTGGTCCTGGTGTTCCCCTGTACTGGGGTATATAAAGATTACAATACCAAGGGGCCTGGTTTTTCGAGACAGGGTTCTGGAACTTACTTTGTATACCAGGCTGGCCTCGAACTCAGAAATTCGCCTGCCTCTGCCTCATCCTTTCAAAGGAACCCAAACTGAGTCTAAAGAGAATCAACCGATTGCTCCATTGCTCCATTGCTCCATTGCTCCATTGCTCCATTGCTCTGCTCCCAGCAGCTGCTTGCTTTGTGCCCTTCTTGATCGCTTCTCAAACCGCTGGCTCCTTCTGCAGTCTTCAAAACCACCCTGGCTGTAGGGAGCCTAGCTGCCACTCCTTGAAGATGGCGCTGACTGCCTCGGCCTTATCAGCTTTGCTGGCATAAATAACTCCTAATATGGCATTAGGCTGTGTTGACAGTGACATGATCCTAAGCCCGAGAATATGATGCTAAAGCCCTAGATTTCCTGGCGTATGAGCAGGAGCTACGTGGCATTCTGTGAGTGGCCAGGATAGGGTTTAACTGGTTGCTTCCGGTGGGGTTCGGGGCCATTCACCATGAAGCTTAAGCTGCAACTGCATGCATCAAGTATACTGAGTAAACTGACTTGAGAAGGAACCTGTTTGATCTGTGTCTTCTTCCTGCTGGTCGGGGTAGGGCGCAGATCACCTGGCAGTTGCCAGTACCTCAGATTCTAACACTGACAATCAGCCTATCCCTTTGCCTCCCACCAGAGGCCTGCCGTAGACAGTGCAGACGCTGACCTGTTCCCCGCGGAGGTGACTGTCTGATAGCGGAGAAACAGATTTAGCAAAATGAGGGAGTATCCCATACAGCACGCCAACAATACCTCGGAGAGAAACACTGGGAATGAAAGATCTATTGGCGTGTCATGTGCAACTCCAGTCAGGGCAGGGCTCACTGAGGAGACATCTGGAGTCAAGACGTGAAGAGGATGCCCGAGACAATGAATAGGTATAGAGGCAGCAAGCAGGACCGCCTGATGCAGGAATGTATCGTGAGGTGGGGTCTCGAGCCCTAGTGTTTAAGGGGTGGGGGATGTTACTCGGCTGTCTGAGTGCTCAGCATGCACGAGGCCCTGGGTTCCACCCCCAGCACCACAGCTTCACACAGTGGTACATGCCTGTAGTCCCATTACTCAGAAGGTAGACAAGGAGCTCAAAGCATGGGCTGTACAGGTGGCTTGCTGGTTTAGAGTGTATGGTACTCTTATAGAGGATCGAGGATCGGTATTCAGTTCCCAGAACCCACTTAAGGCAGCTCCCAACCTCCTAGCAACTCCAGCTCCAGGGGATCTAACGCCCTCTTCTGGCCAATGTGGGCACTTCTACTCTCGTGTAAATATATCTGAGAAGGCTATGCCCATTCCGTGACAGACCTCAAATTGGCAGTTAAGAAGACTAGACCTGCTGGGCATGGTGGCTCACGCCTTTAATCCCAGCACTCAGGAGTCAGAGGCAGGCAGATTTCTGAGTTCGAGGCCAGCCTGGTCTACAGAGTGAGTTCCAGGACAGCCAGGGCTATACAGAGAAACCCTGTCTCGAAAAACAAAAACAAACAAACAAAAAGACTAGGCATAAGAACTGAGTGAGTCCAGGCAAGCCCAAGCAAGTCAATTACTAATAGGAAAAAAAAGAAAAAAGAAAAAAAAGAAAAACCGAGGCTCCAGCCTCTTCATGCCATGACGTGCCCCAGTAATGGTTCCTGAATGCCTAGAAACAGAGTGAGATGACGCTCACCTACCTGGAACTCTACTGTGCTTTACAACAAGCCTTCGAGCTCACTTGGGTGTCTCTCTGTCTTGGTAATGGGACACCCCAGCATACTGGACTTCTGCAGAATAAAGCACTCTTTGCATTCACATACTCTATGACTCTGGTGAATCATGGACCCTCACATACCTACACGCAGTCACACACATACACATAGGAACAAATACTCTAGATTCTCAAAGTAATCCTTGGCTACGCAGGGAGTCTGCGTCAGGTTAGGATCCATGAGACTGTCCCAGAAAGCAAACGAACACAGAAAAGAACAGTGTTTGGAAATTATTGTTATGAGGGGATGAAGATTCCAGAAATGGGCTTCAGGACACCAGCTCTGGGCTCAAACCACAGCCCCAGGGTTGTTGCCTACCACCTGCTGGCTCCTCCCTCGGCCACATTTTCTTCCTGGGCTTCAAGGTTGGTAGTTCACTTCAAATCCTGTCAAAGAGCAAGAATTGTTTTCTCAGTATTCCCAGAGAATGCCCCCGCCCCCCCCCCAGAGCATTGGATGAGTGGATCCCATCTCTATCTCTAAAGCCAATGGATGGATATGGGTGTGGCCAGGTCAGGCATGGGTGGAAGGAAGGAATGCAAAGGATGCTGGGTAGGCAGAAAACCAACATATTGTAGAAATAAATCACAGCAAAAAAAAAAAAATTATACTGAGCAGTACTTTGTGCCTGCAGTGAGGGTAGATTTGATACAACAATCCCACCAAGGAGGCTAGCCTATGTTATAGAGAGAAACCGGCCAAGAGTAAACAGACTTGAGACTTCCCCAGGACATGGTGGAACACAGAGAGAACACAGCCACCACCCAGCTGGACTCTAAACTCAATGCCATCTGCTGACTCACCCCCCAGAAAGGGACAGGGGGGCAGGAAGCCCACTAAGTAGAGGGGAGATGATAAGACAAAGAGCACCCCCTCTTGGTGAAAGAGACAACTGTGGGCCCACAGACAAGGGGTGCACACCTCCAGAAGGAGAAGCCTGGGAAAGGGACAGGAGATCTGGGTTGGGGTAGTCTGCAGCTCAGAATTGGGAGCCCAGAGACTAGACTGAAGCCCATGAGGGTAAACATGACCAGACTGGTTCCTCTCATCTGAGCTTCAAAGGACCCCGGACCCTACTTTCTACAGTGTCTCCAACCCAGCCTAGTGTCTGGCACACAGAAGGTATTGTCAGAATGAGAAAGCTGAGGCTCAGAGCAGGCCTAGGAAGGAACAGTGGTAGAACAAGGCTGGACCCAGCTCTAGTTGGAGAACCAGCTAGAATCGCGAGGTCTCAGACAGGCAGTCCCTGTGAGGCTGGGCACACTACAGCTGTCACCTCCTCCCTTTGGTCCTGTGATGACCAAGCTCACAGTGCACAGTCAGGCAGCAGAGATATAGGATAACTGTGTCAGTTCTGATGGGCTCTCTTCCTCTCCTCTCACCTCCATCTCTGGCTTCTTTGATTGTGATGTGGGGAGGCCAGGGCCACACAAGTCAGCTGTCAGGGGAGACAGTCACGGTGAGGGTCACTGGCCACTGTGTCTAGGACAGAGTGCTCCTTTAATGCTCACCTGAGTGGGGATCAGCTCCGGATGCTGGTGGGGCATCCGCTGCCTCCTCTGCAGGCTCGTCCACTCTTCCCTTCAGCCCTTGGTAGCCCCCTCCCCTCCTAGTCCCCGTTTCCTGCCCTTCCCCTCATGCCTGAGCCCCTGGAATATCGGCAAGGTAGGAGTATGCGGGGTGCCCTATGGACTAGAACTCTGGCTTTCTGGTCTTTTGGGTTGGCATCTTGGCAGGGCTGCCTCTGTCTAATACATCAGGTTGCATGTGACTTGAGCACAGCAATTTTGAACTTAATGGCCATATTTTTGGTGGTGAGCTGACTTTTCTACTTGGCAAGGAACTAAATAGTATCCTCTGGGGGCAGTCCTGTCTTCAGTCCCTATGTGGACAGGTCCACACTTCCCCCCAGGCTCTGACAGATGACCTCGGGCCTACTCCACCACTATCACCCCTTGGAGACTTTAACTAAGAACCCTCACGTTCTATCCATGCATGAAGAATTAGCCAGGGGCCTCACAGTATCATTGCTGTCCCCTAGAAGCTGCAAGCATGCTGATCACACCACCAGGGACCACTGTTCAGCCAGGGGTCTGCCCTGCCACTGCCTACCCCCAACAGTTCACATGCCCCTATCCCTCAAAGTAGCCCAACCTAGCCTTATATGCTCTGGGGACCAAAACATCAAAGAAAGGCCTCTTGCCTGTAGGCCACATTCATCGAGGCATGCATGCAGTTTTTTTCCTCTCCTGTAGTCACGCCCTCTGTCCATTAAGAGCCCCAGTGTGTTCTTGCCTACCTAAAAACCCAAGATCACTTCCCTGCCTTGCTAACACATTCTACTCCAGAGCTGCTTCTAGCCATGCCACTGGGCTTGGAGCCTCAAGTGATGCCTCTCCCACAGATATTGTTGTTGTTGTTGTTGTTGTTATCATTATTATTTTATGTATATGAGTACACTGTAACTGTCTTCACACACACAAGAGGGCATTGGATCCCATTACAGATGTTTGTAAGCTACCATGCAACCGCTGAGAATTGAACTCAGGATCTCTGGAAGAGCAGTCAGTGCTCTTAACTGCTGAGCCATAACTTTTTTATTTACTTTATATATATGAGAGTTCTATCTACATATACACCTGTGTTCCAGAAGAGGGCATCGGACCACATTCTAGATGATAAGCCATCATGTGGTTGCTGGGAATTGAACTTAGGACCTCTGGAAGAGCAGTCAGTGCTCTTAACCACTAAGTCATCTCTCCAGCCCCTCTCCCATCTTAAATAGGGGCTGAGCCCACCTTGACTGTGACTTTGTACTCTGGCTGTATCCCATCAGAGGGTACCATTGTAAGACTCTGGAGAGCCATAGCTTACCAGAGACTCTCTGAGTGAACGATGCAGAGCTGAGAATCAATGCAAAAAGCAAGAGGAACTTATTGTTCCAGTGCACTGGGGTTGTCCCAGACCCGAAGGAGAGGTGGCGACCACTGACTGCCTGTTCATGGAGTTTTTATATGGTTTCCAGGGGCAGAATAGAGCATCAGCAACTAGGCACAATATGATTGGCAGAACAGTGCGCCCTTCAAGCTGATTGGTCTTTAGGGAATGAGGTAGTACGGGCTTACTCAGCCTCTCCCTTCTGGCCTACCTGCTTTCTGACCTCTCTCTTCCAAGAGGGGAAGGGTCTTGTGGAATTTTCTAACAGCCCTGAGCTGACCTCTTCACCACCTGATTCCTCTGACTCTCATCTCATCCCGTTCTCACCCTTCCCTTGGCATCCCTATATCTAGGGTACCAAGCATGAAGTTCCAGCATGGAACTCCATTGCCAGAGTACATCCATTTTCCCACTGGTACATCCCCTTCTTGCTGGGGTGAGACATGTATTCAGCCTTGAGCTGTAGACTTCAGGAGAAACTGCAGCCATGTACATACACTTGGACAACTGTAACAGGGAACAACCCGGGACCGGCTGCCTCTCTCCCTCACCATTCAAGGCAGGTGGCTGCTACCTTCTGTTTCTGCAGAGCTCCCACTAAGTTGACTCAAGAAAGGAAGCTGCTTGTCCCTCTTCTGACCTCCCAATCTTAGCCAGGGCTTCCTGTTGGCAGAGATAAGCAGAAGTCAGATAGCAAGGGCATCTGAGAAGAGCAAGGGTGGTGATTTAAATGAGAATGCCCCCCTAGAGGCTCACAGATTTGAATACTTGGCCACAAGGGAGTGGTGCTATCTGAAAGGATTAGGAAGAGTCCTTGTTGGAAGCAGTGTGTCCCTGGGGGTGAGCTTTGAGGTTTCAAAAAGCCCACTCCAAGCCCAGAGTCTCTTCCTATTGCCTACTGATCCAGAGGTAGAACTCCCAGCTACTTCTCCTATATCATGTCTGCCTGTGTGCCACCATGCTTCCTGCCTTGCCACCATGCTGATCACAGACTAAACTGTAAGCCAGCCCCCAATTAAATGTCTTCTTTTTATAAGACTTCCTGTGGTCATGGTGACTCTTCACTGTAAAGAACAACAATTAAGACAGCCCCTGCAGCGCTGTGCAGAACAGAACAGAACAGGAAATGGAAATTTGCAGAGAGACACCAGGTACACCCAGGCAAGACCTCACCCAGTCCCAGCTGGGAACCCATGAGTCTCCAGGTGCTAGGAAACCCTTACTGAGCAGAGAACCCTGAGCACTTGCTCTTTTACAGAACCACCAAGCTGGGTCACCACATCTGCATCCAGTCAGCTAAACTGCAGGAAACAGCAAGTTCCACAGGACGCTTAGGAGGCTAAGAGTCTCCCAGAAAACAGAAGACAAACAAAGAAAGGCTGGGACCTGCCTGGTTGATGGGATGGCTAGGTGTTCTACAGCACATTCAGCTGCCCATTAAGCAGGCCCAGTGCTCAGTGGGCATCTCATTCGGAAGGCTGTTTAGACCACTGTGGGTTCAGTTCTCCAATCTCCTTGCCTGAATACCAACCAGATTGTCAGAGAGAGCCTCTGCAGCACATGCAGGCTGGGATGCAGGCTGCTGTCCTTTGAACCATCGCAGCCAGCAGACCTAGGCATCCTGGAAGGATTGCTGGAAGAGAGAAAGCACTGGGACCCTCCAATGGAATAGCTGCAGCATGGGCGTGGAGGTGGGGGAGGCCCGCCGCTCTTCTGTTGATACTTCTCCATCAGAAAGCAGCTCCGGGCTTGTGAGTGGGTCTTAGTAGAGACATTAACTCAGACTAGAAGGTATTCAAAACGGTAATAGCTGCTCCAATAAGTCATACGGGAGTCGGCGCTGGTTAGTTTTATGACAATTTGATGCAAGCTACAGTTATCTGAAAGGAGGGAACCTCAATTGAGAAAATGCCTCCATAAGATCCAGCTGTAGGGCATTTCCTTTATTAGTGATTAATGGGGGAGGGCCCAGCCCATTGTGGGTAGGGCCATCCCTGAGCTGGTGATCCTGGGTTCTATAAGAAAGCATGCTGAGCAAACCATGGGGAGCAAGCCAGTAAGCAGCATCCCCTTCCTGGCCCTCTGCATCAGTTCCTACCTCCTGGTTCCTGCCCTCACTGCTTTTGATGAGAAGCTAATATATAGAACTGTGAGTGAAATAACCCTTTCCTCCCCAGCTTGTTTTTGGTCATGGTCTATCATAGCAGAATCCATGGAAATTGCTTATGGCTCTTCAGTCAATAACAGATTGTTGTATAGAACAGCAATCCCATGAGGTCGGATCATTTAGAAGCTGGGAGTATAGCTCAATGATGTGTGTGTGTGTGTGTGTGTGTGTACACACGTGTATGGGTATACACCTGGGTATATGTAGTGTACATGTGTATATGGGTATACATGTATGTATATGTGGTGTATGCATGTATATGTGTGTGTCCTAGATCACTTACCTAGCATCCATAAGCCTTTGAGTTCAATCTCCAGCAGCACATAAAGCATGTTTTCCCATCTAGAGAAGTCATATCCAACTTAGTGTAGTGTGGATTAGTATGCTCTGTAGTAGTCAAACTCTGGTGGTGTTACCAACACGTTTCTCAGACTGCGTTCTCATCAGTAAGGGACACATGTATGCATACACATGTATGAACAGGTTTATGAACAGGCAGGTGGACCCAAGGCCCAGCTATCCAGTGCAAGCAAGTAGTTCAAACTCCCCCAGTGTGTGTTTCTAATGTTTCTACTGCACTGGCCTCTATGGCCTCTCATCAGCTAGTGGGGAACAAGTGTTCATGGTTACAATAAGTCTACAGACACTCATGCCCAACCCAGATGCAGGCAGCACTTACATTACTGGCTACTCAGGAAAACCTTGAGTGGCCATGAAAAAGGGGATATCTTGGTGAGGTTGTCACACCGAGGTGCAGATTTATACTAGAGTAGTCTCTAGACTACTGAGACTTTGAGCTGAATAATTCCTTAATGGGTAGCTGGGTGCTCCTGTGCATTGTAAGATGCCTAACAACATCTTTAGCCTCTACCCACCAGGTGCCAGAACACACAGATACACACAGACACACACATACATACATGCATACATACATGCATACCCATACATACACATACACACATGCCTACCATATATATACATAAACACATACATATACACATACACACATACTCATACCTACACATACATACATACATACATACACATACAAATACATACACATACACATATATACACATGTACACATACATAGACACACAAACATGAACACATAAACACACATATATGCACATATAAACTCACATACACACATAAATACATACACATACATACACACACATATAAAATACAAACATGCACATATAAACACACATACATATACACATGCATACACATACATACACATGCATACACACGTACATACACACACATACATATACACACATATACATACATAGACACACATACATGCACACATAAACACACACATATATAAATACACATATAACACACATGCATACACATGCATACACATACACACATACACATGCATGTATAAACACATACATACACATACACTTACAAACACACATACACACATATACTTATAAACACACATACACACATACACACATGCACATATAAACACACATACAAACACACACATACACATGCATACCTACATACACATGTATGTACACACATAGCCAGAAATATCTCCAGAAAGTGCTCATTGCCCCAGATCAAGAAGTCCCCACTCCACATTACTGTGTGGCCAGCAGCCCTTGAGTTACCAAGCAGATGAGGGACTTAGGACAGAGAAGAGAGAATATGGTTATTAACAATATTTATGGCTAGTATGATGGTTAGTCTTCATTGCCAGTGTGGGTTTAAATAAAAATGTCCTCTTCAGACTCATGTTCATGAGCATTTGCTCCCCCATGGGTGGCACTCTTTGGGGAGATTAAGGAACTATAGAGTTGTGAGAGAACTATGTCACCGGAGCTGGGTGTTGAGAGTCTAAAGACTTGTGCCATTTCCAGGTTATACTCTCTGCTCTGTGCTTACAAAAGCGAGCTCTGAGCTTTCTGTTCCTGCTGCTATACTTCTCCATGACAAACTTTTGCCCTCCCCCCCCCAAATTGTAAGCCCCTCCCCCCAAACCCTCTCTTCCTTATATATTACCTTGGTCATAGTGGCTTTGCCATACCCTCTGCCTGGTTCTAGGCTGCCCCACCATCGGAGACTCTTCCCCTGGAACTGTAAGTCAGAATAAACTCTATGTTTTGTAAGTTGCCTAGTCATGGTGCTTTATCCCAGCAAGAAAAGAAACTAAGACAGGCAGTTCGACTCTATGGTTCTCAACCTGTGGGTCTCGACCCCCCACAGATGCCGTGTATCAGATGTCCTGCATATCAGGGGTTTGCATTACGATTCATAACCGTAGCAACGTTGCAGTACAAATAATTGTATGCTTGAGGGTCACCACTCTATTAAAGGGTCGCAGCATTAGGAAGCCTGAGAACCACTGCCTTGACTGGACTTAGATTTCCCCTTTGAGACTGCTGAAGTGTGGGTGGGTGTTTCCAGAGAAAATTAATTGAGAAGGAAAGACACGCCCTCAAGGCAGGTGATGCCTTCCAGTGGGCAGGGAGCTGAAGAGAATACAAACGAAAGGAGAGAGACTGCCAGCTGAAGCTCTGTACCCTCTTCCTCTTTGTTTCCGTGTTAGCCATGATGTGAATAGCTCTCCTCCCTGACAGGAACCACTGTTCAGACACACGGGACCAACCAACCAGTGTCTGAGTAAGTAAGATTTCCCACCTTCAAGATGTTCTCCTGGGTTATTATTGGTCACAGAGGGCTTCCTGCCTCTTGCAGAGAGGCTCCAAGTTTGGTACATATGCCAACCTCATAGGACATCCAAACTCACATTTGCATACCTCTCCACACACATAAAATCACAAACAAATCTTTAAAAATAAATACATAAATAAAACCTCAAAGCTTGCCCACAGTGATCCCCACCCTCCTCTATGGTGTAGCCTCTTAAAGGCACTACAATCTTCCAAACCAGCACCATCCACTGGGAAGTGTGCTCAAACACAAGCCAAGTACCCTGCCCTGGTCCTTCATACTCTATTAGCACAAGCATCCAGTGGTCCAGTCAAGACAGGTAGGTGAAGGGAAGCATTGTTGTAGAACACACCTCACAGCTCTACCCCAAATGCCTCTCCATGTCAAGACTTTGCTTGCCCACCCTCCTTTGATCACAGGGCAGGTAGAAAGCACAGTTCAAGTCTGCTAAAGTCGTCGGCACTGTTAACGCTGAGTGAGTTCTGCACATTTCTATAGCAAGCAATACTTCTGATGTCCGTTGCCTATAAATGAGCAGACTCTGGAAGGGGACGACTTGACCCCCTAATTAGCATCACTGGCACCTTCTCTTGTCACCCAAGCTGCTTGTGAGCAAAGGACTGTGGATCTTGACAGCTTCGTGTATGCCAGCACCGGCCATCTAAAATGCCCCGCTGATGCCTGGAGACAACTATGCAGATCACAGTGGATCACCTAGGCGTGCTGAGGTCCCAGCCCTAGGCAGGGCTGTTTGAAACAGTTTGTGCCAAACTTTCTGCAGTCACATAGTGAATTAGTTCCACTTTGGCTAACTAGGGAGCCTCTCCCCTGGCGGAGTGACTACTATGGCCCCGAGGCAAGCCTGTGATTGGTCCAAAACATAAGCCTGGGGGAACGATTGGCTCCAACAAATTGCTGTGATTGGTCCCAAACGGCCCCTTCAGGACTATTTAAGCAGGCTGCTCTGCTCCCTCAGAGCCGGCTGTGGGGCTGTCTCCTTTGCTACGTAGGATTCCTACTGTTACAGTGTCAGATCCAATAAGGTCTTCTGCATGGTCTTGCTTCGGTGACTTTCAGTAGTGTGGTCTGAGCTAAAATGAAGCCACGAAGCAGAAGGCAGCCTGTGTGTGACAGCTGAGCCAGCAAATGCCTGAGGCCAAGGCTTGATCACAAATGATCCTGGCAGGTAGGTGAACCCAACATCACTCAGGGTCACCAACAGGTGCTACCCAAACTCAGCCCAGCCCAGTGTTGTTCTCAAACCCAGTACTGCCAACAGTGGTTTTCTAAACTGCCCAGTGTGAAGTCAGCAGTCCCAAGATCGGGGCCCCAGCTCTAAGTTCCTGTAACGACTGGTCAGCAGTTGAAGAGGCCCAAGCATTCTCAAAACATTCCCAGTGGCTGGTGCTGGACCCACCACTGGTCCACTGAAGAAGTGACATAGTGGTGGCTTTGGTGTGCCATGCAACAGGCAAAGTAGCTGCCCACCTAGACCTCCAGCCCATTCTCCAGCAGCGCCCATAGGCCTGAGCGAACATAGCTCTGCAAGCATGGTGCTACTGCCCAGGACCCGCTAAGAATCCAGGCTGGGAATGCCACCAGTCCACCAGGATTCGAGGATACCCATCCCTTAATGATCGCAGCCGCTCCCAGGACCCATTCAGAAACTGCAGTCCCACCTTTCAAATGCTGCTTTATCGGAGGCAAGTATCTCCCCCCCCCCCCACTCTCCACGTTTTCCTGGTGATCGGACTGACAACCGAAGGAACAGCTGAAGAGTTCCCCAGTGCCTGAGCAGAAAGAAGAAGCAAAGTGGAAGTCTCAATGAAGCTGTCAAGTGCTTGCCCACACGAGAGGCGTGCATGAGACTTACCGCTAGGGGGCGCCACCTGCCACTGCTTCCACCCACCCGCACTGAAGTGAAGCCACATTTCTAGAGACCAGCTTAAAAGAGCTTCTTGCCTACCTTGGACTTCTATCCGGGCAGCACAAAAGAACCCTATGGCAGTGGCTGGGTGGCAGTTTGCTGGCCCCTCCACCGGCTTAGACGAAAGAATTGTTCTTCAGGTGCTTCTGCTTTCCCATGAATTTTTTGAGGTGCTTATCTTGGGAATTTTGCCACAAAGACTTCCCGTTCATTATGAAAATATTGTATGTCATGCTCGCTGGAGGATACCTAAAATGAAGAAAACAAACCACACCACTCACTAAACACACAGGAAGGCCACTGTCTGCCTGTTGGGTGGGGAGGGAGGCTGCGGTTTCTGATGGATTTGAAATCTGTTACCTCAGCGAAGGTCTGTCCTGAGTGACATGCCCTCTGACCCAGGGTCACAAGGTGCCTCTAGGAAACGCCTCCATTGCTTGCTTTTCTCCCACATCCCCCGCTTGTCCTAACCAGTTCTTTTCCAAGAAAAAATAGCTGATTCAAGGATGGGCCCTGGTCAGGGATGTGAGGTGAGCCAAGCTTAATTTCAGACCCTTCAAATCCAGGTTCCTCTTTTGCTTCAGGAGCCCCCACCTCTGTCTCAGAAGAGTGAGCTGGATGTGAGGTAGCTGTTGGCTAGTCTGCTTGGGCAGACTAAGTGCCAGAGGCCTTGGCACTTAAAGAAGGGAGTGATAAGCTCTCAAGGAGAAAGTTAACTACCAAGGGTCACAAGATGAGTGTCACCACAAGAGGTGGCCTGTGACTGGCTGCTCTCCCTCGGCCATCAGGAATGTGTCTCAGAGGATGCAGAGGGGTGCTCATAATTTTGAAAGTAGTGGTGCGTATGCTGGTCTTTCAAGTTATTTGCTTCTGGTCTGCCTAAGGTCCCTGTCTGTGCCTAAACCCTATCCTTGCCCTCTTGAGGCTCCTGCTATGCCAGGCGTTAACCCATTGTTGACAGGATCATGAGAGAGTCTAGGAAAAGTGGCTGTCTGGCAGCTAGTAGAGCAATAGTCAAGTCAGCACAGGCAAACCAGCATACACTGACTGAGTTCAGCCTCGCTCTCCCCACACCCAGGCTCCCCACTCTGCACCTTCTCAGAGCTGTGCTTTGCCTGTTTTGCATTTAGAATCTGTAGCCAGGTGTGATGGTGCATGCCTTTAGTCCTAGCATCCCACAGGCACAAGCAGGTAGATCTCTGAGTTGAAGGCCAGCCTGGTCTACAAAGTGAGTTCTGGGACAGCCAGAGCTACACAGAGAAACCCTGTCTTGGGGAGGGGGGGGGAAATGGGAATAGATTCCTAGTTTCCAGTCTTCTAACTAGAGGCTCTGCCGTCTCCCCTCCAGTTTCCTCTTGGTACGAGGAAACCTGGCTAATCTGTGTGGCCTTGAGAAGTAAGCATAGGCCAAGTCAGGGACTCCAGAGCTTCAAAGTGTCTCAGAATTGCCAGATAGTGCCTGAAACCCATCACTGGGAACTTTTATTGACCGTGCTAGGAGATGCCAAGACATAACAGGAAGACATTCCTGCCTTCCCAACATCTGGGATCTGTAAAAAGCTACTGTGCTTCAAACTCCTTGAGTCATTTGTTTGGTTAAAAACAACAACAAAAACAACAACAAAAACCCACTCTTGGGGGGGGGGTGGAAACAGGGTCTCTCTGTGTAGTCCTGGCTGTTCTGAAACTCACTCTGTAGACCAGGCTGTCCTCAAACTCTGAAATCTACCTGCTTCTGCCTCCCAAATGCTGGGATTAAAGGCGTGCTCCACCACTGCCTGGCAAAACCCACTTATTTTAACTTTCATGTATGGGTGTTTTGCCAGCATGTACTGAATGCATGCAGTGCCCTGGGAGGCCAGAAGAGGGCACTGGAGTCTCCTAGAACTGAAATGGAAAGTGGTCATGACCCACACTGTGCAGAGTAGAACCTGAGCCATCTCTGCACCACCCAACTTCCTGAATTCTCAGTAGACAGATGCCAAGAGCCACTCACTTTGGCTGCTTCCGCCTTTTATACGTGACCAGTGTGAACACCACCAGCACCGTCACCAGGAGTATTGCCGCTGTGGCAACGGTAGCAGAGATGATGTTCTTCTGCAGGAAGCTCAGCAGGTGTGCGCATGGCAGACTCTCCCTGGAGGCACCTAAAGACACAAGAGCAGAAGCTGGAGGAGGCCCAAATTCATCCCGGTGGGCGGCCTTGCTCAGAGCAGAACTATACATATACATACTAGCACCTCAGCCACTGGCTTCAAAAGTCCAGCTGGGAAAGGGAACAGGCCTTGTCACCAGGGACAAGCTGAGATTCAGAGGGTGTGGGCCGACAAGCAGCAGCACATTCGTGAAGAAGAACAAACCATTGTGTGCAGGTAGCAAGAAGACAGGAGGTGAGGTCTGTGGGGAGGCAGAGAATGGAGGGGGTGGAGAGGAGGCAGGAACAGCTTACTTCAAAGGTTTGGAGAATCACAGATGTGAGGCTGACAGTGTATTCAATGGTGACCCAATTGTTTTTTTTGTTTTTTTTTTAAAGATTTATTTTATTTATTATATGTAAGTACACTGTAGCTGTCCTCAGACATTCCAGAAGAGGGTGCCAGATCTCATCAAGGATGGTTGTGAGCCATCATGTGGTTGCTGGGATTTGAACTTATCACCTTCGGAAGAGCAGTCGGGTGCTCTTACCCGCTGAGCCATCTCACCAGCCCCCATCCCAATTGTTTAACATGCAGGAGACGCCAGATTAAATCTCTGGCATGGAAAACTGGACAGCAAAGGGTCAAGTATTTGAATTTCAGCTACCCACCAGGCAGTGGCCAAAATTTCTCTCTACTACCCCTTCCTTCCTGCTCCACCAGCTTTCAGAAATTCTACTGCAGATTCAGACTGCCTTGTGTGTGCCTTGTGTGTGTAAGCATGATTGGACATCTTGATTGTGATCTTGATTCAACGGAGATACACACAGGAGATTAGAATGGGTGCTTATGTGTGTTTGTATGTGTATGTATGTATGTATGTATGTATGTATGTATGTATGTATGAGGGTGTTCCCATACATACTGACATGTGAGTGACAGAAGGCAGAGATCCATCTTGAATTTGGGTGGCACTCTCCGAAAGGCTAAGGGCCCACACAGAATAAAAATAGGAAAGGAGGGGGCCAGCCAATGAGGGCAGGCATTTTCCTCTACTTCCTGGCCAGCGTGTAGTCAGTGGCTGTTCTCCACCATGCTTTTCTGCCTCTTCAGAGCCTCAAAACAAGGGGACAGCTGACCACCAACTGGCACCTCTGAAATCCAGAGCCAAGATAAGCTCTTGAATTTTTTCCTCTCACGTATTTGCCATAGTAATGAAAAACTGACCAAGATTGTGATTTGAAAGATTCCTGACTGTCATCTTGTGTAGATGGTGCCAGAGATGGCCTTGACTTCTGACAACCCTCTGGGGACTTTGAAAGATCATGAGGCTGGCTTGGAATGCCAGCTGACATTTGAGGACTTGTTGGGGGCAGGGTCTCTAATTCTATTTATAATCTGGTCAGAGGAAGAGGAGGGTTTGAGGGCTGGGGGAAAAGATTCATCGAGAGGAATGAGCTTTCTGTGATAAATCCTGAAGAGGTTGGGCAACAGGCAGAGAGTACTGACCAAGGACAACAGGCAGAGAGGACTGCCCAAGGACAACAGGCAGAGAGGACTGCCCAAGGACAACAGGCAGAGAGGACTGCCCAAGGACAACAGGCAGAGAGGACTGCCCAAGGACAACAGGCAGAGAGGACTGCCCAAGGGCAACAGGCAGAGAGGACTGCCCAAGGACAACAGGCAGAGAGGACTGCCCAAGGGCAACAGGCAGAGAGGACTGCCCAAGGGCAACAGGCAGAGAGGACTGCCCAAGGGCTTTCTTGGATTGGGGGCGGAGGGGGGGGGAACCAGAGCCGAAACCTTCCTCCCAGGTCCATGAGGAGAATTTCTGAGGGCTATGCTGCAATAATTCAGCACTAGCAAGTTTAAAATTACATTTTCTTTATTTTGTGTGTTCGTGTGTGTATATGTAAGTGTGCCTACACTCACCATGCACATGTGTAGCCAATTTGTGGGAGTCAGTTCTCTTTTTCTACCATGAGGGTCTGGAGGATTGAACTCCAGTTGCCAGACTTGGTGGTTAATTCCTGAAAGTGAGGAAGGAATAACAGGTTAGACAGAGCAGCTGTATGGGGGGTATAGTGAGCACGGAGCAGCTGTATGGAGGGGTATAGTGGGCAAGGAGCAGCTGTATGGAGGGGTATAGTGGGCAAGGAGCAGCTGTATGGAGGGGTATAGTGGGCATGGAGTGGCTGTATGGAGGGGTATAGTGGGCATGGAGTGGCTGTATGGAGGGGTATAGTGGGCATGGAGGGGTATAGTGGGCACGGAGTGGCTGTATGGAGGGGTATAGTGGGCATGGAGTGGCTGTATGGAGGGGTATAGTGGGCACAGTACCAGCATGGGTTCAGCCTCTCCCCACTATCAACAAATGTGGACCCAACAAGAAGGAAGAAACCAGACCCAACAAGAAGGAAGAAACCAGACCCATAGGAGACTAGATTAACCTAGGACAGCCTCAGGACCCAGCAGGGGCACAGCCTCAGATGAGGATCTCACATTCTAAATGACCCTGGCTATCTAGAAAAAAAAAACATGAAAATCCTTTAGAAAAAAGGTCAACTTTTTGAAATGTATTTAATTCATACTGTGTAGACCCTATGACTTGTCTGTTTTCTATTTTGCTAGACAGTCTCACTATGTAGCCCAGGCTGGCCTCAAACTCATGGTCCTCCTGCCTCAGTCTACAGGTATGTGACCCACACAAGCTGACTACACATTTCTGCAGGTGATTTAAAGGTACACTGATTCTATTTGGGTAAAATACCATGAAATAAATAAGAATGTTCTGGAACCTTCCATACTTGAGACTTAGACCATATTTTAAGGATGATACCTTGAGTGCTTTTTTGGAGTGTTTCGTTGTCTTCAACAGTCAATTGAGGGCTCACATCCCTGTTGAATAGAGATGGTTCTTTATTCTCAGCAATATGAGCTACAAAAGACAAAAGAAGTCCAGATTGAATGCCACCCAAAGGTCCACATACTAAAGACTTGGTCAGGGGGCTCTCTTAAAAGGTACCAGAACCTATAGGGGGTGGGTCCTATGGAAGGTTTTAAGGCTATGCCCTAGAGGATTCTGGAATTCTACTTCTTCCTACTTCTCCTCCTCTTCCTCTTCTTCCTCCTCCTCTTCCTCTTCTTCCTCCTCCTCCTTCTTCCTCTCTCCCTCTGCCTCTCTCCCTTTCCTCTCCCTCTTCCTCTCCTCTCTCTCCTTGGACATGGAGAGTCAGATTTGATCTCTCACACACTCCTACCATGTTGCTCTACCTCCCCACAGGCCCTGGACACAGAAACATGGGCAGCCATAGGTTAGAATTTCTAAAGGTGTCAGTCAGCATCCTCTAAGCTGATCATGCCAGGTATTTTATTATAGGGATGGAAAGATAACGTTAACAGTTTTACCTATGCTCATTGGCCAATTCTGTTTTTATAATAAAGAAGCTTGTGTGTTGTATGTGTGTGTGTACTCGAGAACGTGAATGCGTGCGTGTACGCAAGTGTGTGTGTGTGTGTGTGTGTGTGTGTGTGTGTGTGTGTGTGCATGTGTGTCGTGTGTGCATGTGTGGGTGCACCTTTCGTATTGTTTGAGACTGGGTCTCTCTGTTGTCAGCCACTGTGTATACCAGGCGAGCTGGCCCTGAAGCTTCCAAGGGATCCTCCAGCTCTCACCTCCCTCCTCACCCCTGCCTCACCCCTGCAGCACTGGCTCCCACATGCACATGCTCCCACATACAGCTTTACGTGAGTTACGGGGATTCTAACCTGGGTCCTTATATTGTGTGGCAAACACTTTTACCCTATCCCTTAAGCAGCTTGTTCTAAAGTCCGAGTAAAGAAGAAAGGGGGATTTGGGCGGAGCGTCTGGGTGTTCTAAAGCACATCAGTATGTTGGTTTTATTTATGAGCCAGCACATTCACCCGCTCATGGCTGAGACAATGACTCTCATAAGGAGGGCTTGTTAAACATCATCGCTGGGCCCCACTTGAGAGTCTCTGACTCTATAGGTCTAAGCAGACTTGAGAGTGTGCGTGGATCACAGATAGTGCTGCTGTCTGTGGGGACACAGGGCATCTAGCCTGGGCTCTGGTTTCTGTCTCCATTTGTATAAAATATAAATCCTATGACTTGCCCTATGGTTGCAGAATGTTTGTACAACCCACAAAGACCTAAACAAAATGAGAAAATGAACCGCACCGAGATATCTATTGGCATCTCCAAACGACATAACGCCCTTAGGAGAAAGAGGCAGGTTTGGAAATGAGAAACCTTTGCATTCTGGCTCTGCCTCTGGCTATCCGTGACCCCTGTAAATAAGAGGGCTGCCAAAATCCCTGGGGGCATTTGGCCAGGGGAATGGGAGGCCAAAAGCTCCTTTGGCAGGTTTGGGAAGGCCCCAGAGACAGTGTTATACGTGATCTGAGCTGTTCCATGGAACAATCTGGAAGCCATGGGCAGGAGCCCTGAAGAGATCTGCATGGTCTGTGTGAATTGGAAAGGAAAACTAACAAAAACAAATGGGCAGGGTAAGAAAGTGACTTCCACACCCCCAGACAACTTCAAGCCAAGCTGTGGCTCCAGCCACAGGGAGATATACCTGAAACTCAGAGGGGAAATGGGGGCGGGGGTGAGCTTCCTGAATCTTTGGGCAGGTTCACAAATGAAACAAGACTAGTTGCCATGGGATGAAGGATATTAAGTGTGTGGTAAGAGACTCCCCAACGTTCTTATCATTCTTTTTTTTTTTAAGATTTATTTATTTATTATATGTAAGTACACTGTAGCTGTCTGCAGACACATCAGAAAAGGGCAACAGATCTCATTACAGATGGTGTGAGCCACCAGGTGGTTGCTCGGAATTGAACTCAGGACCTTCGGAAGAGCAGTCAGTGCTGTTAACCACTGATCCATCTCTCCAGCCCAGTTCTCATACTCCTTAGAAAAGAAAGGGATCCATTCATTTTCCAAGTTGGCTTAAGAAGGTTCAACTTAATATGCCTGGCAATCAGTTGACTTTGAATGTGGCAACTCATTAAAGGGATCAGCAACCAGAGACGGAGTGTGACTGACATGGTGTCAGTCCTGAGGGCTGCATTGCCTAGCCTTTCAGAGGCTGGTATAAAGAGAACTTCAGCATGGGGAGATAAGCTAAGCCAGGGAATTTGCTTGGCACATAAGCATGAGGAGTTGAGCTTGCCCCTCCAGACCCATGGAAGAAACGGCAGGCGTGGCAGTGAACATCTGAAAGTCTGGTGTTCTGGAGAGACAGAGACAGGGCATCCCTGGGGCTTGCCAGACAATCAGCCTAGCCTACTTGCTGAGTTCCAGGCTCTCGAAAAACCCACCTCAAAATCAAGGGGAGGCCAACGGGATGGTTCAGTGGATAAAGGTGCCTGCCCCCAAGCCTGATGACCTAAGTTCAAGCTCCGCATCCTCATAATACAAAGAAAGAACAGGCTCCTGAGACCTTCTATGTACACTGGGTGCTCTCTCTCTCTCTCTTTCTCTCTCTCCCTCCCTCCCTATCTCTCTCCCTCTCCCCATCACACACATATATAAATAACAACATAAAATAACATAACATAATTTAATTTTTTTAAACTAGAAAGATGGCTCAACAGTTAAGAACACTTGATATTCTTGCAGAGGACCTGAGTTTGGTTCCCAGCACCTACGTGTCAGCTCACAACCATTTGTATCTCCACTTCCAGGCTATCTGGCACCCTCTTCTGGCTTCCATGGGCGCCAGACATGCATGTGATACATGGGCTTGCAAGCAGGCAAAACACTCATGTGCATAAAATACAAGTTAATTTAAAATTAAAACAACCTTTAAAGGTGTGGGGCTCTGTGACTAAGGGCACTGGCTGCTCTTCCAGAGAAGCTGGGTTCAGTTCCCAGTACCTGCATGGCACTTGTCTTAGTCAGGGTTTCTATTCCTGCACAAACATCATGACCAAGAAGCAAGTTGGGGAGGAAAGGGTTTATTCGGCTTACACTTCCATACTGCTGTTCACCAAATGAAGTCAGGACTGTAACTCAAGCAGGTCAGGAAGCAGGAGCTGATGCAGAGGCCATGGAGGGATGTTCTTTACTGGCTTGCTTCCCCTGGCTTGCTCAGCCTGCTCTCAAGACTGCCAGCTCAGAGATGGTCCCACCCACAAGGGGCCTTTCCCCCTTGATCACTAATTGAGAAAATGCCTTATAGCTAGATCTGGTAGAGGCATTTCCCCAACTGAAGCTTCTTTCTTTGTGATAACTCCAGCTGTGTCAAGTTGACACAAAACTAGCCAGTACAGCACCCAATGACCATCTGTAACTCTAGCCTCAGGAGAAATCCAATACCCCTTTTCTGGCCTGCTCAGGCCCCAGGCACTCCCACAGTATGCACAGACATACACAGACAAAACAGCTATACTCACACCATAAACATATTTCTGCTGTATGTGCTCAGAATCAAACTCAGGTTCTCTGCAAGAGTGATAAGCACTTTAATTGCTACACCATCTCTCCAGATCTCCACATTATTTTTTGAGACAAGGTTTCTCACAGGAATTCATAAATTGACTATAGGGACTAGCCAATAGACATCAACGATCATCATCTCTGCCACCCTAGCACTGGAGTGGAGGTGCATGCCACAGTACCCAGCTTCTCACTGGGTACTGGGGATCCGACCTCAGATCCTTCTATTATGCAGGAAGCATTTTTACCAGTGCCGCTATCTCACCAGCACAAATAATCAGTTTACAATGTGAAAATCAGTTTGGTGTTAATCAACTTATAGTGCAATTCCTTCCTTATAAAAACAAATAACACGGAATTGGCTTCAAACCTAATGTAGGTAGCCCACTACATATCTTGAGCTCTAGGAAGAAAGGGGGAGAAAAAGAAGGCCAGTGTGTACTTAAGATCGTGGCCATGTGCTGAAACAAGGCTCTATAAGGAAGGAAAATATCAATATGCTTATTAAAGTGACACTAAAGTGAGGTCTTCTTTGCTACTGGGCAAAGAAAAACCTATCAAGAAGGCAGGTTAGGAAATTCCTTAAGGTCTGAGATGAGATATCAAATTTGTACCAGGGGAGCTGAGCCCAATAGGGCACCTGGCCCCTGCTAGTAAAACAATAGGGTACAAGAAACAAGTGCCCAAGCCGGGTGTGGTGGCGCATGCCTTTAATCCCAGCATCGGGAGGCAGAGTCAGGTGGATTTCAGAGTTCGAGGCCAGCCTGGTCTACAAAGTGAGTTCCAGGACAGCCAGGGCTATACAGAGAAACCCTGTCTCAACCCCCCCAAAACAAACAAACAAACAAACAAACAAAACCAAAAATACAAATACAAAAACAAAAACAAAAAAAGTGCCCATATTTAAAAACTATCTCATACTCTGAATGCTTTAGAAGGGAAAACACTGTCTTTGTTGCTGTTCAATGACAAATATTCTGAGTACATCATCAGTCCATTCAGCCAGAGGTAGGATGACTGGAGACAGAGGTCCCCACCCAGGGACACTGGGTTAAGTGTCTAAAGATAACACCTGGAGAATGTTGTTCTGCCTGAGGGCCACAAAACAAAACACAAACTAGACTTAACTGGTATCCCTGTCATTCTCTATTAGTGGGCCAGCACTGCCCCCTGCTTTCCGGAAGCTAGACTTACACAAGGTTATTTAACCATCCCCTAGATAGGAAACTCACATGGAGTAACAATGTGGCCACACACAGTAACAATGTCGCCACACCAGTTACAACGCTGCCACCCCAGACTGCTGTGGAGATAAAATGAGTAAATACAGAAGAAAACTCCAAGAGCTGACAGCTGGTGAGTGCTCACTCTGTTGGTACAAAAGCGATTACTATTGTGCGGGTCACCCCCAGATCCTTTATTAAATAACATTCAGGTCAGCACTTCATTGCCCTAATGCCTCCATGGGGCAGAGTCTAGCCTGTACTAAACAGTGCTTATTGTCATTTTGAAGCATGGACTACATAAATGACGACTATCGGGATCAGTGAGATGACATACGTGCAGATACTCAATATACCCATAAAAATACACAAATCTGGAAAAACAAACCTACCACAGCAAATAGAAATTGAAGAATTCATCCTCAATATGTAGATATATGTAAATACCTCTGTATGGGTTTGGGTAGAGAGGGAAATAGATGAGAGATAAATAGATAGATAGATAGATAGATAGATAGATAGATAGATAGATAGATAGATAGATAGATAATCTTTCTTATATTAGTCCCATAACTTCTATTTTACTCTGGAAACATTACAAGCATTTCCCGCTGAGAGAGGTACTAGACAGAGTGTAATTATATTTTCACTGCTCATAAAGATTATCTTGGAGATAGTAACAACGTAATTAACAAGTGTGGGTGAGAGACTCTGTAATTTGTAAAGTTAAACTATAACTGCAGATGTCATATCACACACACACACATACTCATATTAATATACACGAATCGAGTAAGGTCCGCTCTTATTTTGCTTCTCCAATGCTGTGAGAAACGTCGTCATGGTTGAGAGCAACTTGGAGAACAAAAGGGTTCACATGGCTCACAGCTTACAGTTCATCATCACAGGGAACCATGGCAGGAACTGAGGCAGAGAGCACAGAGGCATGCTGGCATTCTGCTCACTCACTCGCCTTTCTATACAACCCAGGACCACCTGCACAGGACCACAGCCCTCTACAGACCCTCCTGCATTGGTTAGAAAAAAGAAAATGTCCCCCCAGCAGACATGCCCATGATCCAATCTGATGAAGGCAATCCCTCATTGAAGTTCCCTCTTCCCAGGACACACTCAAGTTTGTGTCAGGATGACAAAACCAACCAGCACAGATGTTCTAAGAACAGGAAATGACCATGCATAAACCAGTTTTCTTCCTACCAAAATTTTAACTTAGTAGCATATAGAATAATAGGGAAATCTTCACTTACAATAAGAATACATAAAAGTATAATTTAGCAAATAAACATTCTTATACACACATACACTATATATGTATATACATACATAGACAGATACATATATATACATACATATAGATATACATACACACAGGTATAGATAGATGATAGATAGATAGATAGATAGATAGATAGATAGATAGATAGATAGACATATACATTCCTATAGCTAGATAAAAATAGGGAACACACTGAGGAAGGCAAAGACATGCTTGAAAATTTGTCCATGATATCTCCATTTCTAGCCTGGGGTGATTCAACCCCCCTTTTCTCCCAAATGATGGAGAAAAATACAAATAAGCTTTTAATAAAATTAGACAGGATGGTGGTAAAGTTCATATGGAAAAACTATTATATAAAATAGCCAGAAAACCACTGGGGAAAAAACCCCCAGAAACTATAAAGGGTCCTACAAGATGTTTAAGCAAAATATTTCAGCCCCGTATTAAAACTGTGTGATGCACAAGGAGATGAACAGGGAGCTCAGATAGAACCCCAGTGTGTGTGTGTGTGTGTGTGTGTGTGTGTGTGTGTGGTTACTCCATGATAAAGGAGACATATCAGACCACTGTCATTAAGATGGATTTTCTAATAAATGGCACTGAGTCAACTGGTAGCCACATCATGGAAAACTGATTGTATCTAAAAACTGTTTAGTGAAAAGCTTCATGTTTCAGATTTGTTATCTTTTCTTGAACGTGGCATTGCAGACACAGGTAACAAGGGAAATGTAGACCTTCTGGCCCTTGCCCACTCCTTAGGCCATTGTCTCCAGGCCTTACTCAAGGTATGTCTAGTTATCTACCGATGGGATACCCAATTATATTTAACATATCATTGACATGATATTTATAGGAAACAAAGTCAAGGATATTAGAAATACTCATTTTAGCTAGGCAGCAATGGTACACACCTTTTATCCCACTACTTGGGAGACAAAGACAGGGGAATCACTGAGTTTGAGGACAGCCAGAGTGAATTCCAGGACAGCCAGGGCAAGAAACAGAAGAGAAGAGAAAGATTTTAAAGGGTATTTGTTGGAATGGAGGGGGAGGAGGGAAGACCACCCCCCCCCATAGACTCCTATATTTGAATGCTTGGTCATCATACTATTTGAGAAAAATTAGAGGCGTGGCCTTGTTGGAGGAAGTGTGTCACAGGGAGAGTGGGCTTTGAGGTTTGAAGCCCAAACCAGACCCAGTGTTTCTCTGCTCTTCCCGCTGTCTGCAGATCCAGATATAGAATTCTCAGCTACTTCTCCAGCACCATATCTGCCTGTGTGTCTCCAGGCTCCTGTCATGATGGTGATGGACGGAACCTCTGAAGTATAAGCCAGCCTCAATTAAATGTTTCCTTTTCTTTTTTTTTCCCCTTGTTCCGGTCAACCCCACTTGCTCCAGTCGGCCCTGCTCGCTCTGATTGGCTCTGCTCGCTCCGGCCGTCGCTGCTTGCGATGGCCAGCCCCGCTTGCTCCAGTCGGTCCCGCTCGCTCAGGTTGGTCTGTCCGGTCCAAGGATTCGTTTTTTATTATTATTCTTCATAAGTATGCTGTAGCTGACTTCAGACGCACCAGAGGAGGGTGTCAGATCTCATTACGGGTGGGAGGGCGTCAGATCTCATTACGGGTGGTTGAAAGCCACCAGGGTTGCTGGGATTTGAACTCATCACCTTCGGAAGAGCAGTCGGGTGCTCTTACCCGCTGAGCCATCTCACCAGCCCCAAATGTTTCCTTTTCTAAGACTTGCCATGGTTGTGGTGTATCCTCACAGCAATAGAACACTAAGACAGGGGTTTTTGCTTGTTATTACTGTTGGTTGGTTTGGGGATTTTTAATAGTTAATTTTGTGTGTGTGTGTGTGTGTGTGTGTGTGTGTGTGTGTGTGTGTGTGTGTGAGTTATGCCATTTATGTGTTGCCATTGGAGACCAGAAGAGGCTGTCAGATGCCCAGGAACTAAAAGTTATAATTGTGGTTGTGAGCTGCATGGTGTGGGATCTGGGAACTGAACTCAGGACTTCTGGAGAGTAGCCAGTGAGCTTACCCACAGACCATTTCTCCAGCTCTCTCTCTTGTTTTTTGAGACAAGATCTTATGTGGCCTAGGCTGACCTCAAACTCACCATGTAATCAAGGAAGGATGCAATACCATATTTTCTCTCTCAAATTATTCAGGTACATGAAATTATAAAGTGTGTCTAGTGGATGTTATTAATGCTATTCAGGGTTTGGGCCACCAGGAACAGTGAACTCTACCCCCAAATAAGTTACTTTCTGCTGAACGTGGGTCATCCAAAATGACAGAACATGCCTGACCCTGCAAAGCACCAAATCCACAGCTGATAGAAGTTATAGCAAGAGGTTTAGACACTTTCTTCAGTTTTCACGCTGGCAGTAACCCATCAGTAGCTGTTTTTCCAGAATGTTCAGATCACAGCATAGAACACTCAATAGAACACAGCCTATAAGAACACACAAACAGTGAATCCAGGGGCAAAATACTTGCTTTCATTCGAGTCTTCCCACATGAGTGGCTCAGCAGTTGTTCTTGCATCTTCTTTTGATAAATATTTTGAATCTTTAGAAAGCACCTGCCACATAATCTCATCTAAAGAGAAACAAGTAAAAGCACGTTAACATATGGCAACATATGTGGGCATATTTTGCACTGCACATATTCAGAACATCAATGGATGCATGAAGGAATGACCTGAACTCAGCGGATGCAGGATGCTCTGCTCTAACATGCCATTGTAACTACAGAATCATGATTGCACCAGATATCCCAGGCAGAGGACACCACCCACCAAGCACATTGACTAGAAACTCTGTCCCCTGCCTGATATGTAGAGATACAGCTTTCCTTCTTGTTCCTGTCACTGGGACTCGCCCCTCCCCCATAATACTCTAGGATTGACACATAGACAGGCTGAGGCTATGAGTCAGAAATGAGGCAAAATATGTTAAACGGTCATTAGGAGTTTTATTTATAAAACTCTTACTAGTAGGATTGGAGAGATGGGTATGTGGTTAAAAGACCTGGCTGCTCTTCCAGAGGACCTAGGTTAGATTCCCAGCACCCATGTGGTGGCCCACAATCTCTTGTAACTCCAGTTCCAAAAGACATGATGCCCTCTTCTGGACTACTTGGGCACTGCACTCATATAATACACAGGCAAGCAAACACTCATACACATGAAATAAAAATAAATCTTTTTAAAAACTGCTACTAACATTTTAGGATTAACTAGAATTTTTTAAATGTTTTAACATCTCCTTCCCTTTTAACACCTGGAGACATCTGTTTTTCCCTGGAATGTGACCATTTTATTCCTTCCTTAGGCTTTCTTTGCTAAACCACAGAAAACAATCATCAACAATCCCATTCACTTCCCAAAGACTCTGAGACCATTCCCAAGGATGTGTGTGTGTGCTGTGTGAGTGTGTGTGTGCGTGCTGTGCGTGTGCATGGTGTGTGTGTCTCTGTGTGTGTGTGCTCTTCATTTTCATTTGGTGTTTTTTGTCTTGTTGATTCTTTAAGTTTGTTTTAATTTTCATTTTCTGGGTTGTTTATCCTGTTTTTGTTTTTGCAACATGAAGATGAATGAGTAGGGAGGTGGGGAGAATCTGGGAAGCATTGGATGGAAAAACATTTGGCCAGAATACTTACATACACACACATTCACACACACACACACACACACACACACACACACACACACTGAGGTCTGTTTTATGTTGGCCAATTGCTCCTGGATATGGAACCTGCCTTGAAGAACGGTTCATATACTCAGCGACACTCTCCTGGAGAAAACTGATTTTCCCTCTCTGAGCAGGAATCAGATGCAAATAGCTTCCTGGATTGGGGTGGGGCTTTGTGGTCTCTGCTCCTCTGTGCTGGGGTTTGGTCTGGTTTGAACTTGTGCTGTTAATCTCTATGAGTTCGTGTGGGCACCAGATCTGCTGTGTCTGGAGAATGCTACTCCCTCAGACTCATCCACCACATCTGACCCTTACAGTCTCTCTGCCTCTTTCGGATAGAGCCCTCAGTCTTGAGGGGAGGGGTTTGATAAAGACATCTGGTTTAGAGCCGAGTGCCAAAGTCTCTCACCCTCTGTGCACTGTCAGGTTGTGGGTCTCTGTCAGTTACCAGGAGAAGCTTTTCTGAAAAGGCTTAAGTGATGCTCTGCTCTATGGATGTCGCCAGGAATCATTTTATTTTAGTGTTCCTTTAGTGAGATAATAGTATTAGGCTTTTCCCCAGGCACATGACTATCTAGTCTCAGATTCTAGGCTGCTTTAGCGCTGTTGGGTATGGATTCCACCTCATGGAGTGAGCCTTAAAAGGGGGGTGGGGGGTTGGTCACTCCCATGACATCTATGCCATGATTGTAGTGCTCTGTCCTACAGGCAAGTCCCCGTCGTGGGCTACAGAGTTTCTGTCTTGGTGAAATTGATTTCTTTCCCTTCTGGCTGCATGAGAGGTACCTTTCAGTACCACAGACATTCCTTAGTAGGGGTAAAGCTTCTAGTTTCAATAAGTAACTTTATCAAGGGGCCTAATCATTGGGTTATGGAGAGTAACCATTGCTTTGGAAATAGCCTGCATTGTTTGAATAGTTCGGGGCATCTCTGGAAGCCCTTTGGCCAACATCTCCAATAGATGCAACCCATTGCAGGTGCTGAAGGCTTGTTACCTTAGTTGAGGCATTGTCTCCCTCGTCATACAGTGATGCCGTCCGTGTAAATTACTTTCATATATTTATATTTTAAAAACGCTTCTACAGTACTAGGTTTCCATTTGGCTTTGCCTTTTAGTGTTAGCCCTCGTTTACCCTGCCCTCCCATCCCCCACCCATTCGATCTCCCTATTTATCTCGATAATGCTGTATTTCCTCTTCCTTGAAAGACCCTCCGCCTCCCCACTGACCCTTTACTAGGTACACAACCTCTGTGGTTATTCGAATTGAAACACATATATCTAAAGCTTAAGAGCCAACACTCCCATATAAGAGAAAACATGCATTATTTATTTTGGTATCATCTCTCAAGGGACCAATGCCAGAGATGAGCCCTCAGATTCACCATGAAATCAGCAAGTCCTCACTATACCCTCTCAGAAGCATCCACTGTCCTGTAAGTCTCTTAAAGAATATTGCTCAGACAAAGACACCACAAGAAAACCCATGGACTCAACTAACCCGGGCTCCTAGGGGTCGGGAAGACTGAACTAACAGCCAGGGGTGGCTCAGGTTGACAACTGAGCTTGGCTCCTGCTCAGCTGCTGTTCTTCAAGTCTTTCACCAGGTTTGGGCATTTCAGACAGATCCACTAGTCTCTGCTTTCTGATTGAAGATATGCACCACCAAACCTGGCTGGCCTCTTTCTGAATCTCTTGTTTTGCATCCTAGTACACATCTGTCAGGTCCTTACATTGCATTTCCTTATCGTCTGTCTTTGCTGTGGAAATTTTAGTGTTTTATCTTCAAGACTATTTACCCAGTTTCTATCTATTCAGAACTGCTGGTGAATTCTTCTAGAGAGTTCTCGTTTTTATTGCTTTATTTTTTGTTTTGTTTGTTTGTTTTTTGAGACAGGATTTCTCTGTATAGACTTGGCTGTCCTAGAACTCACTCTGTAGACTAGGCTGGCCTGGAACTCACAGAGATTCCCCTGCCTCTGCCTCCTAAGTGCTGGGATTAAAGGCGTGGGCCAGCAGTGCCCGGCTAGTGCTTTATTTTTTAACTTCACAGCTTTCCTTGGCACCTTTCTCCTTCTCTCCCCTCCTTCCTTTGCTCCTCCCCTCCCACACACCTCTGGGTTTTAAGGCAAGGTCTTATTTTATGATCCAAGGCTGGAACTTTCACACACACACACACACACACACACACACACACACACACAACCACACACACACACCCTGTGCCCAGCTCACTGTGTCCCCCTCCATCCCTCAAGATGGGGTTACACGAAGTAATGGTTTTCATTCCCTCTTTATCAATATTCTCGTTCTTTTCATCATATACTGCTCTTCTAGTTTTCTTCTTCATGGGTTTTTCTATATTTTTCTTTATCTTTATTCATTCACTCCTATAGAAGCCACCTCTAAGTTACTAGCTCTGGTGCTTTCAGTGGGTAGGACCTCCTGAGGGAGGGGATCTATCAAATCCCCTTTTCCTATGAATGAACCTTTACATGCCTGTTTCTCTGTATGCTTTGTAATTTGATTTTTAAGGTGAGCGTGTGAGGAGTTGTGTTTTGCTAACTCTTGATATTATCCTCCCCTTCTCGGGGACTGCTGGTCCTTGCTTGCTAGTTAGGGGCTAGGACTACATATTTACAATTTTGTCAAACTATTTTGTACAATGTGTATCCCTTAGTAAGTGTGGGTCCTGCCTGTTTTACAATCTCTGAGGTCAGCCAGTAGTCCTCAAGTTTCTATCTTGCAAAAGGAGAAAAAAAGGCTTATTCTTTATATGTGATGTATGTGAGCACAGGCTCACCTGTCAAGGGGGACAAGTGTGGAAGTCGGAGGATGGCTCTGAAGCCTATTCTCTCCTATTATGTGTGTTCTGGGACTGAGCATGGATCATCACACATGCACTGCATGTACTCTTAACTGCTCAGCTGTTTTTTCCACCCTACACAGTGTCTTCCTCTTTCTTTAAGGTAGAGGTCTGTGTGTGTGTGTGTGTGTGTGTGTGTGTGTGTGTGTGTGTGTATAGGTGTGTGTGTATGTATAGGTATGGGTATAAGTGTGTGTATATGTGTGTGTGTGTATGTATAGATGTGAGTGTAGGCGTGTGTGTTGCACATGAGTGCAGCCGCCCACAGAAGCCAGAAGACTTGTATTCTTGTGGAGTTACAGACGGATATGAGCTACCTGATATGGATACTAGTAATCAATCTCAGAGAGAGCAGTACATACTGTTAATTGCTGAGCCATCCATCTCTCCAGACCTACCTCTGTAAGTTCTTCATTAGAGTAGTCTGGAAGCCTCCATAGCCTGGAGAACTTTATAGTACAGTATATTCCTGCTGTCCTAGCCCTTCAATGATCTAAAGCAACAGACCAGAGCAGAACCCCAAATCCTGGTGGCTTCTTCTTCAAGCACTGTAAGAATTTGACAAGCCTCCTCCCAAAAATTCTTAAAACAATTCTCCATTATGTGGTGAGTCCACACCATATAGTGAGCGTACAACACTCCAACTACACATGATATGCTACCAGGTAAACCCCAGTATAGGAATGTGTTGGGAGCCACACGCGGCTCCCTCCCCAAGCCGTACACCCTCCAGCGCCGGTTGCCTAGATACGTAAACAAGTTCAAGTGTGCGTGCGTCTTGGCAGCCACAAGTCACCGCCCAATCCCGGGGCATATCTTAAGGTAACGGGCAGCCAGCCAACCCAAGCGTCATACGTCACACTGAGGTAATATTGAGCTGGGTATTTCAGGAGGTTTTTTCTCCTTCTCTCTCTCTTTCTCCACATGGATTAAATAAAGGATACTTGCAGAAGAACTCTGAGCCCACTTTCCTCTCTTGAGGGCAAGGGGGGAAGGTGGGATTGTTAGTTTTTTACAGATGGTGCGGAAACCCGAGAAATTGAACATCGCTGGCACCGAGAAAGAGAAGAATTCAGAGTTCAGAACTGCGAGTGGAAAGAAGATGGCTCTGAGAGGTAAATTTGGTCGTGATTTATACCATTTAACCCTCCAGTTGAGTAGCATAGTGGAAGTTTTCATCACGGTAGTAACAGTGCTTGCTCTCCCAACGGTTAAGACAAGACAGGGGGCGTTAGAACTACAGAACCATATACCAGAAACAGAGCGAAAAAGGTTAATAGGAGCTCATAGAAATAAAAGCATGCTTAAGCAGTCAGGCCTCTCCAGAGATTTTAAATCTAAGGAGAAGAAAAAAGAGGGAAAGGATGCCCGGGTAGAGAAAAGAAAAGAGAGGAGAAATAAGGAAGCTTTAAAGCTCAGTAGCACTGAGTCAGAATCTAGCCCCTCTGAAGACTCAGAAGAAGCAGCCCGCTTCGAAGAAGAAAATTACCATCTAAATGAACAGCAGCTACAGTAGAATCGTACAGGAAAGGAGGCAGGAGTTAGGAATCACGTGTCTCCTTGGCCCCTGACAAATGCTGCTTGCGGAATTCTTAAGGGAATTAAGGTAGTTGGATCCGGGAATGTATCTTAAGAGATTTAAGGTAGTTAGATCCGAGAATAGATCGAGAGAGGAGAGTGAATTTTTAAAAGAAGATTCCTAGGCGCACCTAGGTTTTTTCTCTGGAACTCAGAGAAGTTTTTTCTTTATATGTACGATGCATCGTTTGTCTACATTTATGTTTCATGTCTGTATGGTGTTTTGTTCTGTGTTGAAAAAAGAAAAATGGTTACAAAAAACGTGTCTATTGGTCTCTGACTTAATTTTAGTATGAGCCTTCACAGAAGGCGAGAAAGGCCAGGCAGGTTTGCCCAGGATCTGGCGGGGCCACGTGGTTTTGGGGCCTTACCTAGAGGAAGGTGCAGTAATATAGATTGTTAATTTCTTAGCCCTAGGGATGAGAGATTAAAAGTGTTTGTTCGCTACAATTGGGTATAAAAATTGACAGAGTGTTTATCTTGAAATTGTGGCTAGAAAAGGTTTGAATTGGCGAGACAAGTTTCACCACGTGATTCATTCAGATTCTTGACCAGTCTTAAAGGTAAAAATACGTGCTATGGGAATTAGTCATAAGATAAAGGCTTACAATTAATGGGCTTGATCAAAGGATGTAACAAAGGTTTTAAAAAGGTTAACTTTAAGATTTCTCCCCAGGCTTAGAGCAGCTTTAACCGCAGCACGTGACAAGAAGCTGCACAGAAAGCTAGGCCACCAGTGTATTTAATAATGTTTAAATAGTGCCGAGGTCGTTTCAAGCACGGGATATGAACAAGTCCAGAAAGGGTCTCAGAAATTTTTCTAATTGATACAATGTTTTATGGGATATTTATTCTAAATGGTAGTCTTTTTAAAAAAATAGGGTCTAAGTTAAACTTTAAAAGGTACATGGCTATACATTTGTAAATTGACTGGCAGGCCTCCTGAGAGTTTCTTTGTTCTACAGAGTTCACCTCACCCCGTCCCTGCTGCTTGCCTCCAGGGCAAGTTCCCAGCAGCTAAGACTGAGGACCCAGAGACACTTAAAATAGGGGCTGGTGAGATGGCTCAGCGGGTAAGAGCACCCGACTGCTCTTCCGAAGGTTATAAGTTCAAATCCCAGCAACCACATGGTGACTCACAACCATCCTTAACGAGACCTAGGCTTAAGAGTTATATAAGATTTAGGGGAACTTTTCTAGGCTAGATTGCTTAAATTTTTAAAGGGTTATTATTGATTAAAAGGTTTGTTTTTTGCTTTACATCCTTACAAATTTTAAAGAGTTCTAGTGAACCAGAAAAGGTTTTTGATTTTAGATACAGCTGATAGCCTTACATTGTGTTTTAAAGCGGCTCCAGGTTGCAGCCGGGTTGGCTCAGTCAGTAGAGCATCAGACTCCAGGGTTTAAGTCCCTGTTCCTTAAGAAGGTTTTCAAGACAATAGCTAGGGTTTAATTATGCTGATAATGTCATGTCAAGAGTCATTAAGAGACTCAAACCTTTGTTGGGTATTATCTAAGAAAAGACACAAGCTAATTGGTAAATATGAAAGATGTTATAGAAATTTTAAAGGACCTTTTTTGATTGATGTTGGTTATAATTTATAGATATTAATACTAGCTATTCCTTTTAATCATGACCATTGGATGTGAAATCATTCTTTACCTCAAATTTTAAGGGCTACTGTGGTACTATTAAGAATTATAAGGTAAATTCTTAGATTTTAGAGAATTAATTTAAAGTTGTGTCTTAAAAACCTGACAAAGTGTTAGCTTAATCATTTTTCTAGGATAAATTAAAAAATTGTTTTGTGCACGCCTTTACCTTCTAGATCTCCATACATGCATTTTCTATATTTAAAAGCAGCCCCTTTATGGGAAAATGGGTATTTAAAATTTGAAACATATATTCTTTTGAGGTTTCTATCTCAGCACAGATAATTAAATTGCGTGCTACAGATGGTGCTTTATAAGGTTAAAATTTTGTCAAGTTGTATACTAAGTCAATATAGGTATATCTTAGAACTGACAATTGCTAAAATTGTTTGACCTTTAGATATTAATTTTCTTGTTTGCAATTGTCCAAGAACGTACATTTTGGAGAATAAATGCTGTCCTGTTAAAAGGACTATCTTTAAATATTTAAAAAAAATTGCTCTAGATCATCACCTGGATATAACCTCTAAAGCAGTGCAGTGCTAAATTCATATTCCCAGGTAGATTGTAAAACTTTTACAGAAATGATTGGCTATATGAATTCATCTTTTACATCATCCAAATGATGATGGCTCAAGATAATGCTTCTAATCTATATAGAGAGAGTATAGGTTTTTCTCCACAGCATATTGCAGAAACTGACAAAAAGAATTCATCCAACAGCTGCTGACACATAAGTTCTTTACTGCCCATCCGGTTCAAATATTAACTGCTACCTCAGATGTTTGGGCGGTGTTGGCCACCTCCTTTAATGGTCCTATAGACAATCAGTTTTGAAAAATTTCCCAGGTGCTTTAAATATTGTCTCAGATTCCCTTTATGTAGTAAATGCAGTAAAGGTTTTAGAAGTAGCTGGCCTAATTAAGCCATCTAGTAGACTTGTGGAAGTTTTTCAAAAGATTCAGTTTTCTCTAGTTAATAGGAGATTCCCTGTTTTTATTACACATATTAGGGCTCACTCAGGTCTACCAGGTCCAATGTCTCATGGAAATGACCTGGCAGATCGAGCCACAAAGTTAATTGCTATTGCTCTGTCCCCAAATTTGAATATGGCCAGAGACTTTCATAAAAATTTCCATGTGACAGCTGAGACACTACGTCGTAGATTTGGCATAACCAGAAAAGAAGCCAGAGATATAGTAGTCCAATGTCAAAATTGCTGTCAATCTTTACCTGTGCCACATGTGGGGATTAACCCTCGTGGTATTAGGCCCCTACAGATTTGGCAAATGGATGTTACTCACGTTCCTTCCTTTGGAAAATTGCAATATTTACATGTTTCTATTGATACTTGTTCAGGAATTGTATTTGCTTCTCCATTAACTGGAGAAAAGGCAGCACATGCTATTCAGCATTGCCTCCAGGCGTGGAGTGCTTGGGGTAAACCCAAAATTCTTAAAACTGACAATGGACCAGCTTACACTTCTCAGAAGTTTAGACAATTCTGTCGCCAAATGGAGGTGACCCATCTAACGGGTTTACCATACAGTCCTCGAGGACAGGACATAATAGAACGGGCCCATCGCACACTCAAATCTTATTTTATAAAACAAAAGGGGGGAGTCGAGGAGGCTCTACCCTCAGTGCCAAAGGCAACCGTCTCTATGGCTCTCTTTACACTTAATTTTTTAAATCTTGACAGTCAAGGCCATACAGCAGCCGACCGTCATTGTCTAGAGCCTGATAGGCCAAAAGAGATGGTGAAATGGAAAGATGTTTTGACTAATCCATGGAAAGGCCCGGATCCTATTTTGATAAGATCCAGGGGAGCTGTTTGTGTTTTCCCACAGGAAGAAGACAATCCATTTTGGGTGCCAGAACGACTGACATGAAGAATTTTGGCAAAAGAGGATGATTTCCAGCTGGACCTTCCAACAACCGGCTCTGCTCATCCTGCTGAACGGAGGGATGAAGCCAGCTTCTGTCGGACTTCTCGGAGGGCGGAGCGACTCTCCAGAAAGCTTCTCCTGCAGTCTAAGCAGCTCAATGGGACTCAGCTGAAACCCATTGCCTTTGGGGACTCCCCTTTTCTGAATATCTTTAACCTTTTCTTTCTTTAGGGGTGGGTGGTAGTTGCCTTGTTCTGCATTACCTTCAGCTGTGGTGTAATGCTTGTTTTGGGTGGTTTGCAAGCTCAGAACCCAACAAAAATGTGACAAAGTGGTGATTGCTCAAGCGCTCTCAGCACTAGGACAAGGAGCCTCTCCCGATACGTGGCTCAGCTTGTTAGCCTCTCCCGATGTGGCTCAGCGTGTTAAAACCATAAAGGTAAAACTGGCACTCGCCCTGGAGTTAATTTTGCAGAAAAAAATTGTTGCCTACCATTCCATGGATGTGCACGCTAGACCAACCTAAGACAGGGACCTACTGGCGAGAAGTTTTCCCAGTGACGGGTAAGGCTAGTGTTGACATATCGTGGTGGTACCCTTCTTTTCAGCCCCTGCACCCAGAGGACTTGATCCATTGCACCTGGTAGGGTGAAAAGATGCCATAAAATTGACCCCTTGATCACTGACATTCCCAGCAAAAGAGTATCGGTTCGATCGGGTTTGAACTTCATATTCTGGTGACAATTATGTACTGCACGTCTCCAGGCCAGACCTTTATTTAAAGTAAGGAGGGGGAGATGTTGGGAGCTGCACGCGGCTCCCTCCCCAAGCCGTACACCCTCCAGCGCTGGTTGCCTAGATACGTAAACAAGTTCAAGTGCGCGTGCGTCTTGGCAGCCACAAGTCACCGCCCAATCCCGGGGCATATCTTAAGGTAACGGGCAGCCAGCCAACCCAAGCGTCATACGTCACACTGAGGTAATATTGAGCTGGGTATTTCAGGAGGTTTTTTTCTCCTTCTCTCTCTCTTTCTCCACATGGATTAAATAAAGGATACTTGCAGAAGAACTCTGAGCCCACTTTCCTCTCTTGAGGGCAAGGGGGGAAGGTGGGATTGTTAGTTTTTTACAGGAATGGGTTGCATCTTTTTGACATATTGGTCCATAGACTTCCCCCAAAACATTGCAAGCTATTGACAATGGCTGTCGGTTACCCTCCTCTACCCATTGGTAAAACCCCATTGCTGAAGACACCACATACTTCTGTCATTTTTTTTTTTTAGACAGGGTTTCTCTGTATAGCCGTGGCTATCCTGAAACTCACTTTGTAGACCAGGCTGGCCTTGAACTCAGAAATCCGCCTGCCTCTACCTCCCAAGTGCTGGGATTAAAGGTGTGTGCTACCACGGCGGCCATATTTCTGTCATTAACCCCCCAAAATTTTGCTGTTGCTCAACATAAGCTTCACACCTACTGGCTAGCATTCACAGAGTTGGAAGGTATTCTACACCCTGCCAAACCAGAAAAGTAATCATCAATCTTACCTATCTGTGAACGCTGAAAGCTACAGTATCGACCTGTGCGCAAGGCAAACCCCTGATGTAATATTGGCACAAATATTATGGGAGTAACCAACTACTTTTTTAAAACTGGGTTTATGGCCCTGTCCATAAAATGGAGCTCATAACTGGCACTGCTACTGAGGCCAAGAATCTGAGATTAGATAGCTCACGGCTCGAGAGCAGTGGTTCTCAACCTGTAGGTCACAACCCCTCAGGAGGTTGAATGACCTTTTCACAGGGATCACCTAAGACCATCAAAAAACAGACATTTACTTACAGTACATAACAGTAGCAAAGTTACAGCTACGAAGTAGCAACAAAAATAATTTTATGGTGGTGGGTCACCACAACACAAGGAACTGTACTAAAAGGTCACCAAGGCTGGGCGTGGTGGCACATGCCGTTAATCCCAGCACTCAGGAGGCAGAGGCAGGCGGATTTCTGAGTTCAAGGCCAGCCTGGTCTACAAAATGAGTGCCAGGACAGCCAGGGCTACACAGAGAAACCCTGTCTCAAACAAAACAAAACAAAACAAAACAACAACAACAAAAGTCACCAAACTAGGAAGGTTTAGATCCAAGGATCTAGAGGAAAGCTACTAATATTCTGCTAAATAACCATAGCAACAAAATGGCTTTTGGTGACGTATTGCTACACACTGAGACCTGGGCATCACTCCACCCTCACCAGTGAAGCCGCTTCTCTTTTTATTTTTTATAAATTTCTTTATTTTTAATTTATGCATATGAATGTCTTGCCTACTTGAATGTCTGTGCACCTTGTGCAGTCCTGATACCCCCAGAAGCCAGAAAATGGTGTTGGATATTCTGGGACTGAGTTAAAGACGTTTGTGAGCCACAGTGTGGTACTGAAATCGAACCCAGGTCCTCTGGAAGAGCATCCACTGCTCTTATCTCTTCAGCTCAATAAGCTTCTTCTTGCAACAGATGGATGGTAATTAACACAGTGATTTACAGTTGGACAGTGGGGGACCTTGGAGCACTCAGCTCTAAATGGGGTATCTCTATCAAACCCCCTCTCCTCAAGGCTCAGGGAGTTGTGCAGAAAAAGAGAAGAAAAGATTATAAGAGTGGGAGTAGAGGGGTAGGGTGGGATAGAAGGCTCTAAGACAGTATTATTTTCCATACACAGCAGGTCTGATGCACATATGAACTCAGAGAGCCTATGAATGCACACACAAGACATAGTCAAGTTCAAACCAGACAAAATCCCAGCACAGAGAAACTGTTGCAATTCCTAACCCTAACCAAGAAGCTCTTTGCAATTGATAGCTGCTCAGAGGAGGGATCAATATTCTTCAATGGAATGACACTGGGTATATCAACTATACAATAGAGCAGGCCCCAGGCTCAAGAGCACTTGGCCAATATGAAATGGGCAACGTGTGTGTGTGTGGGGGGGGTGTTTGGGTTTTGTTTTTGTTTATTTTTTAAGAGAGGAAAAGATCATGAAGTTGGGTGGGTAGAGAGTTGAGAGAGTTGGGATCTAGGAATAATTAGGAAAGGGAAAACAATATGATTAAAATATACTGTATGAAAAAATATTAAAAATAAATAACACCTACATAATAACACTTTGTCAGTATATCTAGTTTATATAAATGTTAAAGACCAAGTAGAGCCGGGTGTGGCGCACGCCTTTAATCCCAGCACTTGGGAGGTTGAGGCAGGTGGACTTCTGAGTTCAAGGCCAGCCTGGTCTACAAAGTGAGTTCCAGGGATATAGAGAAACCCTGTCTCGAAAAACAAAACAAAACAACAAAAAAAGAATTGAATAATTGAAATGAGGTTTTAATTTTATTTTTTTATTTTTCACTTTTTTTATTAGATATTTTCTTAATTTACATTTCAAATGCTATTCCGAAAGTCCCCTCCTCCCTCCCCCCTCCCTGCTCCCCTGCCCACCAACTCCCACTTCTTGGCCCTGGCGTTCCCCTGTATTGGGGCATATAAAGATTGCAGTACCAAGGGGCCTCTCCTCCCAATGATGGCTGACTAGGCCATCTTCTGTTACATATGATGCTAGAGACACAAGTTCTGGGGGTTCTGTTTAGTTCATATTGTTGTTCCTCTTCTAGGGTTGCAGACCCCTTCAGCTCCTGGTGTTCTATCTCTAGCTTCTCCAATGTGGGCCCTGTGCTCCCTCTTATGGATGACTGTGAGCATCTACTTCTGTGGGAGTCAGCTATATCAGGGTCCCTTTAGTAAACACTTGCTGTCCTATGCAATAGTGTCTGAGTTTAGTGACTGATTATGGGATGGATCCCCGGTGGGTTAGTCTCTGTATGGTCCATCCTTTCATCTTAGCTCTAAAGTTTGTCTCTGTAACTCCTTTCATGGGTATTTTGTTTCCTATTCACAGGAGGGATGAAGTATCCACATGTTGGTCTTCCTTCTTGATTTTCTTGTGTTTTGCAGATTGTATCTTGGGTGTTCTAAGTATCTGGGCTAATATCCATTTATCAGTGAGCGCATATCCAATGACTTCTTTTGTGATTGGGTTACCTCACTAAGGATTATGTCCTCCAGACTCATCCATTTCCCCAAGAATTTCATAAAGTCATTTTTTTAATAGCAGAATAGTACTCCATTGTGTAAATGTACCATATTTTCTGTATCCATTCCTCTGTTGAGGGACATCTGGGTTCTTTCCAGCTTCTGGCTATTATAAATAAGGCTGCTATGAACATAGTGGAGCATGTGTCTGTCCTTTTTACCAGTTGGAACATCTTCTGGGTATATGCCCAGGAGAGGTATTGCAGGATCGTTTGGTAGTATTATGTCCAATTTTCTGAGAAAACACCAGACTGATTTCCAGAGTGGTTGTACAAGCTTGCAATCCCACCAGCAATGGAGGAGTGATCCTCTTTCTCCACATCCTCGCCAGCATCTGCTGTCACCTAAATTCAGCAGGTAAGAACACCCGACTGCTATTCCAAAGGTCCTAAGTTCAAATCCCAGCAACCACATGGTGGCTCACAACCATCTGTAATGAGATCTGACTCCCTCTTCTGGAGTGTCTGAAGACAGCTACAGTGTACTTACATATAATAAATAATAAATAAATAAATCTTTAAAAAAAACCCACAAATAACTAAATACCAAAGAGGTTTTAATTTTATATGTCAAGCTTTATGCCCTTCAGAGAAAAATACTTATAAAGATTAAAAATAAGAGCTTCTAAAAAAGAAAAGAAAGAAGAAAGTTCTTGCCAGCTCTGCTGATGTTTTGTCAAACAGATTCCTGGGGCTCTCCAATCCTGTCAAGTGACATCTGGATCTTCACCTTTCTCAAAACCTGAGCAAGAGTTTCAGAGGGAACGATGAGGCAGCTCTGGAGGGCTGTCAGAAGTCCTAAAGCAAAGGTCTTCCCACACGTCGCAGGGTGTGAGCATGTAGGCAGGTCAGCCTGTTCCAGTCACCCAGGCTATTCTCCCCTGCTTTGAGAAGCAGAGTCCTTTCTTGGTGTTTGTATTCCACTTTCTGCTGATTTTCTCAGGACTCCAACATTTAGAAGAATAGATTATAGCCACAAGACAACATGCTTAACTTCCTTTGAAGGAGCAGAACAAGTTACCTCAGAGACAGCCAAGGACTGACTTCAGAGACAGTCAAGGAGTGACCTCAGAGAAAGCCAAAGTGTTACCTCAGAGACAGCCAAGGAGTTACCTCAGAGACGGCCAAGGAGTTACCTCAGAGACAGCCAAAGTGATATCTCAGAGACAGCCAAGGAGTTACCTCAGAGACAGCCAAGGAGTTACCTCAGAGACAGCCAAGGAGTTACCTCAGAGACAGCCAAAGTGTTACCTCAGATACAGCCAAAATGTTACCTCAGAGACAGCCAAGGAGTTACCTCAGAGACAGCCAAAATGTTACCTCAGAGACAAGGACAAGCAGGAGACTTCTTCAAATATGACCTAAAGCTTTCACAGAAGAAGGTAACTTACCAAATATCTTAGCCAAGTATTCATCTTGCTTATGTGAACTTGGTTCAAACTCAGAATCGCTGATGCCATTATGGTGGAGATAGGCTGTGGGAAAACAAACTTCAGCTGTGGTTAAATCTCTCCTCAAATCTATACCTTGTCTCTTTAAAGCCCCACTCCTCTACAAGGCACTTCTATAGGAACAGCACACAACTGTTGTCTTAGTCTCCCTCTCATTGCTATGAAAAAATTACTTTGGCAAAAGCAACTTTAGGGAGAAAAGATTTGTGTTGGCTTGTGCTTCCAAAAGGATACAGTCTATTACAGTGTAGAAGACACAGAGGCAGGAGCAGGATGTTGGCTGGTGACATCACATCCATGCTCAGCAAGCAATGAGAGATGCATGCATGCTTTGTATACTGCACTCAGTTTCTCCACCTCATACAGCCCAGCATCCCCAGCCCAGAAAATGGTCCCACCCACATCAATTGATAAAATCAAGATAATCCCTCATGGGCATGCCCAGAGGCCCATGCAAAGTTAATTCTGCAAAGTAGAGAAGTAACCATCACTGTGACCCCATGCTCTCTTCGTCTGAATGCCACAGGGTATCTAAGGAGTATCTGAAAGCATCTAAAGTTTGGGCCTACAAGGTGGATCGGCAGGCAGGTCAGGGCACTTCTGGCCAAGCCTGATGAGTTCAATCCCTGGGACCCACATGTTAGAAGGAAAGGACCAACTCCCAACTTCCATATGTACACTATAGCAAATGTATGCTAGACACACAAACAAACAGATGTGTGTGAAAAGACTTTAAACCGAGCCTGAAGCTCCAGCACATGGCCCGGCAGAGGCTGTTTCCCATGGTTTCTTTGCAGACAACAGGCACAAGCCACTGACTGATGTGTGTACACACACAGGCTCTAACTTGAGACTAAAACTGGTAGAAGGGCCTGAGTGGTGGGTGCCAAAAGACATAGATCAGGGCTGCTTTGAGCCAATAAAAATCAAAATGACAAAGGCACAGTTCTCTATTAATGAGACGTGAGGGAGTCATTAGAACAGAACCCAGTCTGGGGGTTGGGGGGAAACCAAACCAAACCAAAACAAAAGAACAGAATATGTCTAATCCTTAAGCACTTCACTGAAAGCATGCCCTATTGTATCAACTAAGGGGAGAGCATAAAACTTGCCTCAGAGCAAGCTAAAAAGACTATGCAACAAAAGTATTCAGGCGTGTGCTTTTATTGAGTGGCCTATAAAATGTGTCCACAGGATCGTTAGTTACAAAACTGCTTTACCTATAATGTAATTTCAGCACAGCACATATTTCTGCTTTATTTTGCTAAGTAATGACCCACTCTCAATATTACTTAATGGAGACTGCCTTCTCTGCTATCTGCATGATTTAGGGCTCATGTGCATGGGGGGCGGGGTTATGTTGTTTTGGTTTGTGTGCAAGGCCAGATGTTTTCTCTTAGCCTAAGCATTTGTGAATGGAGAAATCAGCTGTGCAGCCCCGGGCAAATAGTTTACAAAGGCTGATGTAGGATGGGGGTTAGAAGACTATGCACCCCAAAACTAGCAACTCCTGGGCAATAAACTATAAAGAGTGAGAGAGAAGGAGGTTCAAGCTTGTTACCAGGAACAGTGATCCCACCCTCTGGACAACATCTGTAGTGACAGAAGCTGCCTGACCCTGCACAACAGCCACCCCCACCCCCAGATGAAACAGGCACAGTCATTCTTTAGCCACAGGCTCCATAAGTGATGGAGTTTACACTGAGGGTCCCCCATCCTCTTTCTCTGCATCTCAGCTTGGCAGTGACCCACTGATAGCTGGTTTCGAGGCTGCCCAAGTCACAGGACAGCCCACCCACTGACTACCACATAGCCTGTAAGTACACATGCACGTTGAACCCATTGACATATACTTGCTTTCATTCACGTCTCTCCCCGTGATCAGTCTGCCAGCTGTTTGTGCACCATCTAGATTGCTTGGATACACCTGCAGCATGATCTCATCTGAAGAGAAGCATGCAAGATCATTAGCACCGGATGTAAGATCATTAGCACCAGATGCAAGATCATTAGCACCAGATGCAAGATCATTAGCACCAGATGCAAGTGCAGTCTATCTTGGTCGGTACCTACCTAGCGCGTGCAGGGATGCTGAATGAATGAGAAGTCAAACTGAGCGGATGCAGGATGCTCTGCTCTAAGATGCCATCATAACTACAGAATCAATGATTGCACCAGATATCCTGGGCAGAAGACACCACCCACCAAGCACAGAGGGCAGGAACTTGTCCTCGACCCCTCTGGGGTCAAATGATCCTTTTATAGGGGTCACCTAAGACCATCAGAAAATGCATAGTTGCATTATGATACACTAAGATAGATTTATTTATTTATTTATTTATTTATTTATTTATTTATTTATTTAATGTGTATAAGTACACTGTAGCTGTCTTCAGACACACAAGAAGAAGGCTTTGGATCCCATTACAGATGGTTGTGAACCACCATGTGGTTGCTGGGAATTGAACTCAGGACCTCTGGAAGATCAGCCAGTACTCTTAACCACTGAACCATCTCTCCAGCCCCTGCATTATGATTCATAACAGTAGCAGAATTACAGAATTACAGAATTACAGTTATGAAGTAATGTTATGAAGTTGGGGGGGTCACCATGTGAGGAACTACATTAAAGCATTAGGAAGGGTGGAGAATTACTGGTCTAGTTCCTAGAGTCATTCTGGCCTGCCTCCAAGTCTGTTCCCAAGCTGTCCCCCACACAAGCAAAATGTCTTTCTTATGTCTCTAAGACTCACATCCTTTCTTCATTTGAGATGTTGTCTCTCCCAGTGTTGGGTCAATGGGCCTGTTCCCTTACAATGCTAGTTACTCTAAGAGGTTATAAAGCCCACAGCCTGAAGAAACAGTCACTTTTTTCCAGTCCCTTCAAACCTCACCCTCCCCAGCTCTGCCCTGGGACAAAGAGTTAAGCTGTCTGTCACATGCTGTGTGTGGTTTTTACAGCACCTTATGAATGGTTCTACCCAATGCCTGCCTCCTCCATGCTCCTGAGGTGTAGGTGAGATGCCTACCATGCAAACGAACACACACGAATGTGCACGTGTACACACATGCGTGCGCACTCACACCCATACACACGTGAAGTGATGTGAAAAGCAGATTGCTTTATGGGAGGGATTTCTCCAAAGGCTCTCCTCTGGGCCTCCCCGCACCCTGTCGTGATGACTTTCTCTTATTTTAAGCTATCCTTCTGCAGTGGTTGGAGTGAGCAATGCCTCCCATGGGCTTGTGTGTCTCAACAGTTGGTCCTCAGATAGTGGTGCTCTTTTTGGGGGTGGGGGGGATTATAGGACTGTTAGGAGGTACAGTCTTGGTAGAGAAAGTATATCTGATCTGTTGAAACCTCATCCCACTTTCTGTTCAATCACATGCGAGTGTGAGTGCCTGTATGTACGTGTATGTGTGCATGAGTGTGTGCGAGTGCCTTGGGTGTGTGCATGTGTGTACATGTGTGTGCATGTGTGTGTGCATGTGTGTGCACGTGTGTGCTTGTGTGAATGTGTGTGCATGAGAATGCACGAGTGTGTGTGTGTGTGTGTGTGTGTGTGTGTGTGCGCGCGCGCGCGCGAATGCATGTGTGTGTGTCCCTTCTTCCTGTTTGTGAATACAAATGTGGTCAGCCAGCTCCCTATTCCTAATGCCGTGCTCCTCTTTGCTATTATTAACTCTATTCCTCAGGAGCCATAAGCCAAAATGAGCTCCTTCCTCCCTGAGTAGGTCCCTGTGTTTATCACAGCAGCTAAAAAGGAACCAACACACATTCTTACTAAACCCTGGAGGTTTTAATGGCGATACCTCTACTCCTAAGGCCCAGTTGTGCTTGATTTAATGTGCTGTACTGTTCCTTTCTAATGCTCTCTCGAATCCAGGCTCTGTTTTGGTCTGGTAGCCCTTTCTCCTAATGATCCTCATCCCTGGATGCAATTACATGTGAATCCTTTTCATGAACCAACAATCTATGCCATTATCCTTTTCCCTTGCTTGACACTGAAGTTCACTGTGATTTGGGGGCCAATAGGTACAAAATCAAATCCCATCTAGGACATGATCTTGGGCAAATAGCCTCCCTTGGATCTGTGGGTACCCTCACCAATAGGATGGGGAAGCTTTTTAACTCAGAGGACTTTTGTGAAAACTGAGTGTAAGAGGGTCCTCAAGGCACTGAGCATAGGATGAGCGTGAACACTGTGTCCAGGGCCAAATACCTCACTGCCTATCTTATAATATAGCAAGAGCAGAGCAGCTTGGGAACACATCAGTGCTCTGCTCTGTGGACTGTGTGTGTGTGGGGGGGGGGTCAGGATGGAAAAGGAGTGAGTGTACCACCCAAGAAACGAAGGTGTCATTCACATAGAATGTCATTCACAGGAAAACTGGCTTTCTGTCACAGAGTCTATGCTTCTCCATCCCAAGTTGCTGACACCTCCTTGTGCATCTAGTCAGTGTTTGAAGCCTCAAAGGGTGCAAACATCTGCACCGTCAGAGAAACTTCCTTTCCCACCCTCCCTGGTAGATAAATTGAGGCCACACAACACACAGAAGTCCTCAAAAGACAACTGAGACCCAGGAAGAGTATTGCTTCTCTAGATAGAAAATTTTATTAATTTTATATATTTTGGAGGATGGTTGACAGAGGGTCTCACTATATACCCTTAGTTGGTCTTTGTAGATCAGGCTGTCCCAGAACACACAATCAGCCTCCCTCTGCTTCCTAAGAGCTGGCTTTAAAGATGTGTGCCACCTGGCTCAGCTTGAATAAAACAATTAAAATTTTAAAATTTCAAATGCTGAGCGTGAAGTTCCCTATCTGGAAAGCAGGATGTCTGGATGCAATGTCTGGAGCTGCAGCAGCCATTATTCTGCATAGAGACAGCCATCAGAGAAGGACCATGTCAGGTTACAGCAACTGGCTTTAACCTGACATGCTTGAACAGAGGAAACCACTTTTTGTATCACATTAGCAAACAGTGTGTAACATGTTCGTTAAGAGCAGCAAAGCCAGGTTGGGTTAAGGAGAGAAGGAAAAAAATCTGGTGTCCAAGCAGGCAGGACACCAACCCAAGGCTGAGCAGAACTCGGGAGGAAGGGCTGCCCACAGAAAGCCTGAAGAGCCTCACTCTGTAGAAGGTGTGCGCCTGTCATCCAGTGCTGCTTCTGCAGACCACTGTGAGGCACAATTGTTCCTTCTGCCTCTGCTTCCCTGACTTGGAGAAGATCAGCAATTCCCAGCCTGGAGTCACCCAGACAAACTTTCTGGGTCTGGTGATGCACATCTTTAATCCCAGCAACTGAGAGGAAGAGGCAGGTGGGTCTCTGAGTGGGAGGTCAGCCAAGGCTACACAGTGAGACCCTGTCTTGAAAAACAAAAAAAAACAAAAAAAAACAGCACGGAAACTTTACCGGACTGGGGCCAGAGCTCAATGGTAGGATACTTGCTTATCAAGCATGGGGCTCTGGATTTGACCTGTAGCGCTATAAAATACCCCTCTACTAAATCTAATACTGAGGATGTGGAGAAGTGTCTTTTGATGTCCCCCAGGTGGGTCCCAGCTCAGCCTGGGGCCTCATGCTAACTGCTAAGCTGAAATCATCCAGGCAGGAGTGATATGGTGGGCTGAGGTGGCTCATGGCTTCAGTAAACTTCTGGATGGCGGTACTGACCCCATCACCTGCCCCTATTTTGAGAAGCAGAAATCTTACCAAGGTTTGGTTTATTGCCCCATTTGCTTAATTCTGGGGCACTTGGATGCTTAGAGGAACTGATTCTTAGCCACAAAGCAGAACGCTCCCCTTCCCTCCTACCCAAACCACTAGGAAGAGGTGACTTCTTCAAATCCAGCTTCAGGATCCACAGGAGACTACTTACCAAATAGTTTATCCATATCTTCTTCAAGATGCTTTGAACTTGAGGAAAAATTGTTCTCCACACCTGCAGGAGAAACAAGATTCCCCGTGATTACATCTTCTACTCAGGCAAGCATGACGGTGTACGCCTGTGATCTAGTATTTTCGAGGTAAATGTGACCAGGACCAAGAGTTCTTGGCCAACCTTGCCTATAGAGCAAGCTCAAGACCAGCTTGGACTTCACAACCCTCTGTCAAAAATACATAAATAAATAGCTTTCCTCTGTATCATCTCTCCATGCAGGATACAGCCCCAGTGGACATGTGAGCCTGCGCACAGTACCAAAGCACATGTATGTTTTCTCTCATGTGTACATGTACTATCTTTTCCATTTTAACTGTTACTTATGCTTGGTGACTGTGACTTTTGCTGTCTGTGGTATAATACCAAACAGGCGCTAATTTTGTTGCTACTGTTGGGTTTTTGAGGATCCTAATTGTGGTTTAACCATAAAGACATGGAGATGTCTGTATACTATAAAGTTGTTGGCCTGTTGGCCTGGGCACACTCTTAGCTCATGTAACTTGAACCGATTTCTCTGAAGTTGCCTGTCTCCACAGGATTCTCTCTGCTCTCCTCCCTGCTCAGTTCGAGTCTCCCTTCTGTCCTCCTGCATCTGTTTCCCCCTGGTCACTCTGTCCATCCTTCTGTCCCAGTTCCAGCCACCAGCTTGTATTATATAAAAAGTCACACTCCTTACTCATCCAGTTGGCTTTGGGGACTACCCTGACCTTCCTTTCATTGCAACTTGCCTTTCTTTCAAGGCAGGTGAGGGAGCTAACATTTACATATCCTGCTAGCTTTATACAGCCCAGCAATTAACAACTGAAAACACAAGGACACACTCTTCCATAGCTAGTAAATACAACATTTGTGGGTCATACCAACAGTTTGCCTTCTTCAGTTGCATGAATAGAAAATTCACTCTGGGGCTGAGACTGAGGGTTAGTAATAAAGCCCGTGTTTGAGGTCTGAGTTTAGTCCATCCCAACTGCACATCTCATCAACCGCAACCTTCAATTCTCTTCCTAGAGTCAAGCATATTTGCTTTGTTTCTTTTCTCTGGGCTGTTTAAATGGACTGGATCACTACCCCAGCTTTGGACCTTTATTAAGAGAGCAAGCAGGCTTAAAAGGAGGTGCAAGTGGGAGTTGGCAGTTCATCTAGACTCCGCCCAACAGCTACCTAGCAACAGCTTGCATCTCTGCCTGCCAGGTACAAGGCAACCTGGCATTGTAAGAACTGCTCAGCCACCCAGATATTCTCTCCTGATCCCCACCCCCTTCTCTCTTTCCCTCCCTATTGACCTGTTCCAGCTGGCCTCTTCCTCTCTATTCTTTCTGTCCTTCTCTGTACCCGGTTCTCTGCCTCTACCTCTTTTCTAGTTCCCTGTCCCCCTTCCTGCCAGCTCCCCTTCCCTTCCCACCAATAAACATTCATACTAGGTTTGTCACGTGGCTTGGCTGTTCAGGGGAACACATTGGCCAGGCACTAAGTGTGGCATCCCTTCCCCATCAGCATTGCTGATGCCAAGACCAAGCCTTGAAGAGCCGTGCGCGGCGGCATCCGTTGTCTTGTTAATTAGGCTAAGAAATAGCCCGGTGCCCCTGCAATCTGCTCTGTGTCTCCCGGGACCTCAGCTCCACCCAGCTCACCGGTGTGCACCTGGAAGATACTTCAGGCTTCCCGCTAAACAACAGACGCCTGCGCAGAAGACTGGGGGCGGGCCTCCCGGGCCTCCCCCCCTCCCCCCAGTGCTTGTTCTTCATTAAACAGTCGCTTTGAGCAGCAACCATGTCGCCTTGGCGATTCTTTTCTTTCTCCTCCCCCAATCTCGTTACAGCTCTGGACTATTTCCTCCAGGGAACCCCAGTCTGAGAATGTAGGGATTTACCGCGGGCTGTGGGACCCCTACAACTAAGGTACTCCCTCCTGCTCCATTGTCATGGGGAAAGGAGAAACTTGCCTTCAAGCCTGATGACCTGAGTTTTATCCCTGGAACCCACAGAAAAGAACTGACCTCTATTCATTTGTCCTCTGACCTACACACACACAATAATAATAATAATAATAATAATAATAATAATAATAATAATAATAATAATAATAATCAGGAGAACAGGGACTGCTTGAACACAAGCCCTGTGACACCATAGCATCTGCTGCATGGTGCCATGGATGGCTTTATGACAAAGGGAAGGCAGCACACACAGTGTGGACACATTGGACAAAGCAATGGCTCCATTGTAGGCAGGGCAGAGCAAGAGGTCCCCTAATTTCATCAAGGCTACAGAGAACAGTGTACAAACTTAAAACGAATCTTCTGTCCATGCAACTGTGAAGAAGGGAAGTAAATTTAGTGCCTGTTTGGTATTATACCCAAGACAGCAAAAGTTATGGCCACCATGAGTGATAAACAGTAACAGTTAAATAAGAGAGACAGACTATACACATATGAGAGGAATATTGGGCTTTGGTACTGTGCACAGGCTCAGATGTCCACTAGGGCCTTGGGGTGTATCCTGCACAGTGGGGTGATAAATATAGATGGACATTATTTCTGAGACACATAAATAATAAACAATACAGAAAGTTGTCATTGCTGTTGGTTAGTTCTTATTGCTGAAGATATCACATGTTCTGGTAGCAAGACAGAGAAATCAAACTGAGATAGACTGGAAGTCCCCCCACTGCCCGTGACCCTCGAAATGTTAGAAGGCGCCAACCAAGCTGCTGGTGAGAAATTGTCCTTGTCTTTATTTATATGTATGAATGTTTTGCCTGCATGCAAGTAAGTGTGCCATGCGTGTAGGTCAAAGCCCCTGGAACTGAAGTTAAGGATTATTGTGAGTAAACCATGTGGGTGCTGGAAATCAAACCTGGGTTCCATGCACAAGCAATAAGACCTCTTAACCTACAAGTCATCTCTCCAGTCACCAAGCCTTACTAAGACATGGATCCTGCATGCTATGCTACCAATTAGCCAGGCAAAATATACCCACTGGTACCACCATAGCAAGTCTGTTATAGGAGGCAACCAACCAGATTCTAATTGGATTTGAGGCCCACTTTGAGAGACAATTCATGTTTGATACCTTAAGCCTGGTCAAAAGCCCATGTTTGGGAGGTACAGAAGCTACAGCTACTGCCCAGCTCAACAGTCAGGACATACCCATCAAGTAACTGTATCTGTGTCTACAGATTAGTGCTGCTGGCTGCTTCAGTCAGTGAAGCTCCCTGGTGCAGCAAGCGTTGGTAACTACAGAGACTCACAGCTGATTAGAGATGAGAGTTCGTGAGGTTGGAATCCCCAGCCGTACATGGGACATCTAGACCATAGCTTCCAAGCTGCAGGGAATGTTGCAGAAGGGAGATAAGAATGTAACAGACAGAGGAAGACATGGAATGTGTGGAACACTGACTCCCAGGTATGACACAGCCATCATAAGTGGGTACCAACAGCAGCCATGACTATCTGCACAAAAACCTCCACTTTACATCAGCTGACACCCTGTCAGGGAGGGGGAATGAGTTCACAAGGTCTCCCCCACTCCCTGAGGATTTACATGAAGTTAATGATTGGGGTGGGGTGGACATTCTTCAGTGGTGTACCCACTAACATGGTACTTCTACAGACAACTCCCCCATCCTGCTATAAACAGTGTAATGCAACTCACTGGGCTATTTTTAAAAAGAAATGAAATTACAAGTCGGAGTAATGGGGTAAGGAAGGAGACCGGGGAGAGTGGGGTGGGAACAAGAGGTGACAGGTGAATTTAAACAAATACACTACACATAAGTACAAAAATGCCATAGCTTGTTGTATATAATCAGTATATACTCTATGTAGACCTGGCTGCCCTGAAGCTCACTATGTAAGCCAGGTTGGCCTCCAACTCACAGAGATCTGACCACCCCTGTCTCCTGCCTGAGGGCTGGGACCAAAGGTTTGCACCACCACCTCCCGGCTTAGTATATACTAATTTTAAAATATGTATGTGTGGATAAGATTAAGAAGTTTGTGGATAGCTGTTTTTCCTATTGATTGTTCTTCTTATGAGATGTTTGAAAATATTTCTTTTAATAAAGGGTTGACATTTCTAAATACGGAATAGTTTTACAAAGCTCTCGGATTTGAGGGAGCGTCACAGGTAGGCAAGCTCAGGTAAAGGAAGTAGGACAGGAGGAGGGCTCACCTTCCCAGCCTCGGGAGGAAGGGCCCACCAGCCAGCCTGGCTGAGGCTCCCTGGGAGTCTTCCATCCCCCCAGTTGCCATGACAGTATACTTGTGATGATACCTTCAGTCACAGGGATAGACAGGGGCTCTGTTCCCCAATGGCTGCCCAGGAAGATAACAAAGGAGAAGAACACAGTGTCGCTCATTTTTGCCACAACCAGAATGCCATCAGGGAGGAGCCATTCTCCTGGACTGCTCACAGACAGGACAGTCCCAAGTTCCAGGATGCTCTAGAACCCGTGTTCTGTGAGGTCACACTGGGAAAGGGGAGAGTCTATAGTCAGGGATGGAGAGGGACACTTGTTACCTTCAAACAGTCTCTCTGTTCACTGTCTCAGCTCTCTGAGGTCTGGTCAGTTCTGCATTCCCTGCAACCTAAAGATGGGAATGTGTCAACAGGATACACAGAATGAATCTCAACTGTGGCCACTTAAGGCATCTGGAGCTAGAGCCACCAGGTGTACTGTATTGGTCAACATAGCACATTAACAGGAGGGACAGGAGAGGTTGTCCCACAGTGATTAAGGGCTTGCTTGGCACATATGGGGCCCTGAGGTGGAACCTCAGCACCAAGAAAACAAGAAGGGTTCGCATTAATGAAGTGTTCTCACTATAGGTCAGATCCGGAAGGGCCAGAGATTAAAGATCTGGTCACCAGCCCATGAAGACAGTAGACTCTTTAGGAGGCAGGACTGGTGACTGGAAGATCACCAGAAATGGGCTGTTTCAGGCATGTGGTGGTCTGAATAAGAATGGCCTCCATGGGCTCATTATATGTGAATGGCTAGTCATCAGGGAGTGGCAGTGCTTGAGAAGGACTGAAGAGGCGTGGCCTGGTTGGAGAAAGTGTGTCACTGGGGGGTGTACGAAGGTGGATCTTTGCAAGCCATGCCCAGTGTCTCTCTGCTCTTCCTGTTGCCTACGGATCCATATGTAGAGCAACAGTTACTTTCCAGCACCATGTCTGCCTGTGTGCTGCCATGCTTCCCACCACGATAATGGACTAAACCTCTGACACTGCAAGCAAGCCTCAGTGAAATGATTTTAAAAAAATTTTTTTTTGAGACAGGGTTTCTCTGTATAGCCCTGGCTGTCCTGGAACTCACTTTGTAGACCAGGCTGGCCTCGAACTCAGAAATCCACCTGCCTCTGCCTCCCAAGTGCTGGAATTAAAGGTATGTGCCACCAGGCCAAGCTAGAAATGCTTTTTAAAAATAAGAATCAACATGGTCATGGTGTCTCTTCACAGCACTAGAACAGTAACCAAACAAGGGAATGCTGGGACCCTGCCCCATCTTGCTTCTTGGCCGTCGTAAGGGGAGCAGCTTGCTCTGCCAAACAGCTCCACTCTACAGTGATGCTTCACCTCGCTGATGTCATAGAACTGAAACCTCTGAAATAAGGAGTCAAGGTAAACCAAAATAGACCAGGCTGGCCTCGAACTCAGAGACCTGTCTGCCTCTGCCTCCCTAGTGCTGGAACTAAAGGCCTGTGCCACAACTGCCTGGCTGGGAATAATTTTTACTAGGAGCAATGTTTACTATAGTAGAGTAATCTTGGTCTATTTGAGTCATAATTACAGAATACTAGTTTTTGTTTAAATTAGAAACTAGTATTTAACAAGGCCATCTCTACAAGCAATGAACAGTCACAGGGAGAGAGACTCAGGCTTCTCCGGGTCAAGCTCCTAATAAGCTATCTAGTCCCAAGAGGTCAGTCCTAAATACCGAAATTATCTCACTAAATAACTGTACTTAGACAAGCATATATCAAATATAGTTAAAGAATAATAGGCTATGAACTTCAGGACTGGGAGGAAATGACAGGGTTTAAGGAAAGAGAGGGAAGGAGATTGATATAAATACAATACTCATATGAAATTATCAAAAAATAAAATTTAAAAAAATTTAAAAGAAAGCTACTTTTAAAATTTCTATTTTCAATATATATGTATATGTGGTTTTTTGAATATTCATATTTAAATGTAAATATAAAATTTAATGCAATAATACTTAAATATTATGCATCTAAATGATTTTAATAGGCTATTCATGTTAATGAAATAATATACTCCACAAGCATTTAAGAGTTGTTCCTCTAATACTTTCCCTTTTCTCATATAAAGTAAAATTTAAATGTGTATTTATCTATGTGTGTGGATGCCCTTGGAGACCAGAAGATGTGGGGGTCCCCTAAAACTGAAATTATATACAAATTGTTGTAAGGGGCCCTACCTGGGTACAGCAAGTATACCTCACATCTGAGCTATCTCTCCAGCCTTCATATGAAGTATGTTTGGGGTGTTTTTTGGTTTGTTTTTTGAGAGTTTTTTTTTTTAAGATTTATTGTATGTATATAAGTATACTATCTTCATGCACACGTCTAGAAAGTCCCATAATGTGCAGAAATTCATATGAAGTATGTTTGGGGCGGTTTTTGGTTTGTTTTTTGAGAGTTTTTTTTTTAAAGATTTATTGTATGTATATAAGTATACTATCTTCATGCACACGTCTAGAAAGTCCCATAATGTGCAGAAATTAGATGTTTTTGCCATAATGGGTTGGTATCTCTTTCAGAAAGCATTGACTTCAGAAGTCCTTCAAATATAAAAGCTCTTCTCCCCATCTATCTCATAAGCACATGCAAAGCTCTACCAGAAAAAAAGAAAAACAAGAGAAACACAAAAACACTTCTGGTGTCATTCAGTGCTTGTGTCCAATGGTGAAGTGCTTGCTCTGGGACTGAATAAAGTAAGGTACATGTCACAGTGGGTGGTAACTCGCAGCAGCTCTTGCAGTGACAAAAAGTCACAGGTGAAATATGTACAGTCCGTGTATGGAAGTATGTTGGTCATTATTTATTTAGCAAGGCCTTGCCCTATGTGGCCTGTGTTGGCCTGAAACCCCTATGTAATCTGGGTTGCCTTTGAACTAGAGAGCTTCAGCACAGATGTGAACCACCTCTGTGGACATCATTAGAAACTTAGTATTCTTTCTCTCTTTTCTTCTTTCTTTTCTTTCTTTCTTTCTTTCTTTCTTTCTTCCCCTTCCCTTGAGACTGAGAATTCCACCATAACACAGGGTACCCTGAAACTCTTTATATAGCCTAAGATGGCATGGAACTCATGGAAACCTTTTGCTTCAGTCTCCCTAGTAATGGGATTATAGGCATGAGTCATCACACTCAGGATTATAATTTTTAATTTAACTAATAATTTTCTATTAATTTAATAAAAGCAACACAATTCTATACACAATTCCTTGACATATTTGATTTGTTACCCTAATGAAAAAGTATGTAAAATAAAGTTGAAGTTGAAAGCCATTTAATCTAGTAATTTCTCTTCCTCTCAGCAGGAGTGTTATTGTGCTTCCTTGTAGTCAGGAAAACATAGTCCTATCTTAGAGTAAAAGTTAACTGACAGGTGCAATCACTTTCTTCTTCAAGTATGCCTTCATTTCTGTCCTTCCACGCATGCACTGGCAGTGATTTTTTTTTTAAGACTCCTTTTCCTTAGATTTTTTAAGTCTTTTAGGGTTTTTTTTGGGTAGTGGTGGTGGTAGATTTTTCTGATAAACTTTAAAACAGCCGAGAAGATAACTTGATTTATCTTACATGATTGTAGAAATATTTGAGACCTGAGGTTTCTACCCTGCCTTTGCTACTTAAGTTCCCAGATGTAAGGTACACACAAGAGCTGGGCAGATACTACTCTCTATGTTGTTAGAATCTACTTTCCTACTGATAAACCCGAGTTATTTCTTACTATGCTTCATTTGGGGTGCTCTTAACTCCAATAGGTCAGCCCTCAGGGCCATGTTCTCTTAACTTCTAACCAATGGTGGCCTCTCCTTCTTCTGGTCCTGCACTCTTCTCCTCCTAGTGGTTCCTCTCTGACCCTAAGTCGGGAAAACCTAAACACCACCTATGTTTCTTCTGCCTAGATATTAACTGTTACCATCTGTATTTACAGACAGAAATAACTTGGAGACAGGGTCACTTAGGACCTACATGTGAACTCTCTTGTCTCTGGGCAACCAGTCTTGGAAGCCCCAAATTAACGTTAGAATACAAGCAACACATGATGGCACATTTTCCCAAGTTCTCTTATGTTAAGTAACTCACTAGGAATTCGTTTATTGTCCTTTGTATTCCATGTTACCAAGTTTTATGACACTGAAAACTGTAATGTTCTCTTGCTAATTGTGTTACCCCAAAAACCTGTTTGCAGTGTACCAAACATAGGCTAAGGGAATTCTGTCCCCAGCTGGCTCTGATTGGTAATAAAGAATTGCTGTACAGCCAATGGCTGGGCAGAGGGAGACTAGGAGGGACCTTTAGATTTACAAAGGGCTTAGAACTTGGAAAATGAGAGAGAGAATCACCCAGACTCAGGGGAGAGGGATGGGAGAGAGGAGCTGCAGGAAAGAAAGACAAGTCATGAAGAATTTAAATGGGTGGCCACTGGCAACCTCCAGGTGGGCCTGGGGTAGCAGGGGCAGGTTTAGGATTTCCCAGCCCATAAGCTAGCCAAAGCATTTTAAAATGAACTGGCATGCATGCCTGTGAGCTGTGAGCTGTGAGCTGTGAGCTGTGAGCATGTGTGCATGCGTGCATGCGTGCATGTGTGTGTGCGCGCGCGCCTGTGTGTTTTCCTTTTGAGAACCTGATAGTTCCTGGGCAGATGCCAGTGCATCCCACTGGGATGCCGAAGAGGTGCAGCCCATTACCATTACAGAAATCCTAGCTCTCCACTGAGAGCTCCTACACAAACCAAATATAGACACACCAAACAGGCTTGGAATAGCCTCTAGAATTTTGTGGTTTGCTGCTTATGTAAATGCCTACTGGTAAGAGATTATTTTGCCACATAGATGCTTCTTTGCATAGGAAACTTGTTAGATGAATCCTAAATAAGCAGCACAACGATACATATATTCTTTATAATCATAAAGGCAAGTGTAAAAGAACATCAGAGAGATAGTTCATTACCAACAGTTTTTGTTGACACAAGAAGATACTCAGAGATTCTAAGTTTTAAAATCTTGTCAAAAGATTTTATACTCTTTGAACCTTTTGGACAAAGCAAGACAAGGCTTTCATTTTAACAAGAATTCTCAGTAATAAATCCATAAAATAAGCAAGGTTTCTTATATTGATAAGAACAAATGTTGATTCAGTATAGTGTAAGGCCAGAAGTTCTTAAAGAATGAACGAAAAACCTTTGACGGGAGTTTGTAATGGATATGAGATCGTTTGAAAGGAAGTACATACCTTCAGGCTTTAACAAATGAGACTCTGGAAATCAAGGAAACCTAAAGAGTAGGAAAAACTGCTTTACATCCATTCCTTGAAAGAGAAATACAATTTGGAAACAAATATAGATCAACAAAGTGAAAATGCACAGTATGAGACATTTTCTTTTTGTCACAAAATTGTACTTCAAGTTGGCTGCAGTAGGGCTACAGGTTTAGAATTTGAAAGTGGCCAAGACCATCAAATGAGGGATGAGGTTGCCATTCCACAGTCAAAACTCTGACTCATAATTGTTCCTGTCTGAAAGAACTGCAGGGATGCAAATGGAGAGGAGCGTGAAGAAAAGAAGGCCCAGCAGACAGGCCCAAAGTGGGATCCAGCTCAAAGGGAGGCCCCAAGACCTGACACTATTACTGAGGCTATGGAGCACTCCACAAAAAGGGACCTATCTTGATTGCCCTTTGAAGGCCCCAACAAGTGGCTTAAAGAGTCAGATTCAGATATTTGTACCCAATCAATAGACAGAAGCTGCTGACCCCTGTGGTTGAATTAGGGGAAATCTGGAAGAAGCTGAGGAGGAGGGTGACCCTGTAGGAGGACCAGCAGTCTCAATAAACCTGGACTTCTGAGATCTCTCAGATAATGGAGCACCAACAAGGCAGCATACCACAGCTGTTATGAGGCCCCCAACACATATACAGCAGAGAATTGCTGGGTCTGGGTTTAATCAGAGAAGATGCACCTAACCCTCAAGAGACTGGAGGCCTCAGGGAGTTTCGCAGTCGGGTGGAGTAGGGGTGTAGGATGCAGACATCCTTGTGGAGACAGGGGGACAGGGATGAGGTATGGGATGTGGTATGGTGGTGGACCAGGTGAAAAATAAAATCTAGAGTTTAAAAGAAATAAAAGAGAGAGAGAGAAAAGAAAGAAAGAAAGAAAGAAAGAAAGAAAGAAAGAAAGAAAGAAAGAAAGAAAGAAACCAAGACTACAGTGTTCATAGGGTCTTCTTATGAGGCTACCTTTGGAAACTCTTGTTTTAATTTATTTTTATTTTTTTATTCTTTAATCTTTTTCTACAGGCCAGACTTTATCTCCCTCTCAGTCCACCCTCCGACTGTTCCACATCCCCGAATGTCTTTAAGCATCAAGGCCCACTGTGCTTGGAAGATGGGATAGGCTTTCTCCTAATGAGCTGTTTCTAATCTCCCGATGGAAAGCCTTCCGGTGTTCCAGTTAAGGCCAAGACTAAGGGCTCTCCCAGCCTCCATGGGAACCTCACTCCCTATGCCCTCTCTCCCATAACCCCGGGGCCAAGAATGTTGCCCTGGGGCCCCTGCCCCTTACCCCCCCTCCTCTCCATTGAGTGGGGTCAGTGGCTTAGATGCCCACCCAGGGCCGACTGGAAAGCATCTGGCAGGCCTCCCATGTCTGCCTGCCCAGAGCATAGGAGATAGGAGATACTCTGGCCTTATGTGGGCTAACCTCCCTCTCCCCTCTTTCCCCTGTCCCCTTAGTTCTCACAGTGGTGGTGTGTGTATGTGTGTGTGTGTGTGTGTGTGTGTGTGTGTGTGTGTGTTCACGGGGGGATTGGGCATGTTTGTTTACTGTGGAGGCAGTTCCCTTGTTCTCTTTACAAAACAGTGTGCACTCCCACCTGAGTATTGGGACTTGAACCTGGGATCTCTGGGAGAACAGCCAGTGCTCTGAATCCTAACATTCTTTGACAGGTATCAAAAAGTTTTAATACTAACAGGGACTGGAGAAATGGGTCAGGTTCAGAGTACTGGCTGCTCTTCCAGAGGTCCAGAGTTTAATTTCCAGCAACCACATAGTGGTTGCTTTATAAGAACTACTTATAAAAAGATCTGGTGCTCTCTTCTGAACTACAGGCATACATGCAGGAAGAATGCTGTATTCAAAATAAATAAATAAATAAATAATTTTTTAAAAAAGCTGGGCATGGTGGCGCACACCTTTAATCCCAGCACTCAGGAGGGAGAGGCAGAGGCAGGCGGATTTCTGAGTTGAAGGCCAGCCTGGTCTACAAAGTGAGTTCCAGGACAGCCAGGGCTACACAGAGAAACCCTGTCTTGAAAAAACCAAAACAAAAAAAAAA
>CACVCL010029283.1:0-76238 GCA_902729485.2 Mus minutoides | reverse complement strand
AAGTTTAAACCAGCAAAAGTTTATTTAATAAAAGCTAATATTTCGGGGCTGGTGAGATGGCTCAACGGGTAAGAGCACCCGACTGCTCTTCCAAAGGTCCGGAGTTCAAATCCCAGCAACCACATGGTGGCTCACAACCATCCGTAACGAGATTTGGCTCCCTCTTCTGGAGTATCTGAAGACAGCTACAGTGTACTTACAAATAATAAATAAAATAAAATCTTTAAAAAAAAAAAAAAAAAAAAAAACATAAAACCCACAAGTTGGGTGGGCTAGGGACAACCAATAGGATACATGCCCGGTTTTTCATACCTGGCATTTTAAGTGGGTTACTACCGGTCAAGTACCTCAGATGGCTTCTTAACTTGGCCTGGATTGAGGCAAGCCAATCAGAGCCTATATAGCGGCTGGTGGGTTTCAGTCCTGACTAGGCAGGTGCTAACCAACAAGGCATAGGGTGAGGTATTGTGGTCTAAGTTCATATGGGACGCCTGGGGCCAGAAGCTATTTCTGGGAATTCAGCTGTTTCTTAGAATTTATCTTAGTGCCGGCCGTGGTTGTGCACGCCTTTAATCCCAGCCCTCGGGAGGCAGAGGCAGAGGCAGGTGGATTTCAGAGTTTGAGGCCAGCCTGCTGGTCTACAAATTGAGTTCCAGGACAGCCAGGGCTACACAGAGAAACCCTGTCTCGAAAAACCAAAAAAAAAGAATTTATCTTAGTACAAAGTGGAGACTATATACAAGATGGACTCTCTGAAGGTAAAGTGGCCCCCAACATCAGCAGGTCTGTGTTACGTGGATTTAGAAAAAAGGAGGTATGTCTGGTCTGGAGGGGTTAGAGGAGTTTCACAGACAAGATTGTATCTAAGCTGGATGGAACAGGGCATAGATTGGAAGTGAGAACATTGCAGTAGAAGGAGGAGGAATTGTGCCTTTACCTTATATTTTGAATCTTCTAAACATTTTTGAGTCCTAACCAGCTATTTCTCTACAGCAACTGTTTTCTGCAAAGCCTACCACGGAGGCCACCTAACCATACGCCTTGCTTTGGGTGGCTGCACCAACCGGCCTTTTTACCGCATTGTGGCTGCTCACAACAAGTGCCCCAGGGATGGCCGATTTGTGGAGCAGTTGGGCTCCTATGATCCACTACCCAACAGCCACGGAGAAAAACTAGTTGCCCTCAACCTGGACCGTATCCGGCATTGGATTGGCTGTGGGGCTCACCTCTCTAAGCCTATGGAGAAACTTCTAGGTAAACCAGCCCTGAGCTTAGATAATTTAACAGATGTTATACTGTGGTCAACTCTGGGAGAATGGAAAAAAAGAATGATTTCTATTCCATCCAAGCTGCTCTGGACAGAAGTGGAGGGTGAAGTAGTGTAACTGCCATTTTAAAATCTAGAGACCCCCTTTATGGTCTCCTTTAGAAGACTCCAAGTGACTGGGATTTTGTGCAAAAAAAATGGGGCAGCTGTGTCTTGGGTGCCTGTCTGTCAGTTCTTATTTATCTGTTTGTTTGTTTGTTTGTTTGTTTGATTATTAGTGAGGAGAACAGTGTTAGGAAGTAGACAGTGAGTTTAGCAAGCCAGGAGCCTATTTCATGTCTATGCTGTGGGTCTGGTGTTTGGTTTCAGTTCTGGGAAGCAGACTCTTGGGAAGCATTAGCATATGGTCTACTTTATAATGAGAATCCTGTTGCTTTTAGGTCTGGCTGGCTTTTTCCCCCTGCATCCAATGATGATCACCAATGCTGAGAGACTACGGAGGAGGAGAGCACGAGAAGTCCTCTTAGCGTCTCAGAAAGCAGAGTCAGAGGCCAAAGAGACAGAAGCAAGCTGACTTCAGTGAACACTGCTGTGGCTGCAAAGTCAAGGGCCTGTAAAACTTGTGCATAAAGTTTTATGTTGGGTTTGAGGATCAATAAATGGAGTTTTCTAAGTCACGGTCCTCCGGTGTAGCCTGAGCAGGGGTCAGACAGGTTTCTTTTGTCTGATGTTAGAGCTGGGTGTAGATACCTGCTTGGCTTTCCTGCCTTTCCTTGTGGCGTGCAGTGGGTACAGGGAGGTTTGGGCTTTGGGTTAGGCCCTGGTCACACGGGCAGCTTTACAGTTTGCTGTTATCCAGTACTTTCCTGCTTCAGAGTCCTCAGCCGAGTGGAGGACTCATTCAAACGTTTGGCTCATTCAAACGTTTTCTTTAAGACAGGGTTTTGCTCTGCAGCCTTGTTTGGTGTGGAGCTTGTTTTATGTAATATATAGACCAGCCTGACCTTGCACTTTTAGCATCCTCTTGCCCCTTTCCTCTGAGTGCTAGGATAACACTGAGTGTAGGGCTTCTATACATGGCCCAAATGTTTCCTTAACCACTTGGGATCATCCCAAAGGTGAAGAAGACAATCGCCTTGTTTATTGTCTGTTTCCTTGACATATGATCTCATGTTTACAAAGACTCCGATGTAAAAGTTGGGGCTTTAATAGCCTTACCTTTGGTTTTTATTGTTTTCTTTTGTTTGTTTTTCTTTTCTGAGACTGGTTTCTCTGTAACAGAACTGACTTTGTATGCCAGGCTGACCTTGAACCAGAGAGATCACCTGCCTCTGCTGAATGATGGGAATAAAGGCATCCTCCACTACCTTTTAAAGAGTAATTAGAAGGAAGTTCATCCAAAGCTCCTTCACACAGTCAAATCTGTGTTGAGATTCTTTTGCTGTGTATTATGTATCCCAACTGTGGGTCAGTTATATCCATGTTTACAGATGAGGGAGGCTATGCCTCAGAAGTAGGAAACGTTTATAACAACATGGGAATCAAACTCCATATGTCTACCTACAGAGTACTTTTCTACATATAATGTTGCCTATATGAAAAGAAAACACTGATAAGACAGTCTTTCTTTTTCTTTTTTTGGGGGGAGGGGGTTCAATGAGTGACTTTTATTCCTTTGCTCTGAAAAGTTGTGTGTGTGGGGGGGACACTTAACCAAGGAAAGTGACTAGACCAATTGGCCTTGAGACCTTTGAAAGCAAAAACAAACTAGGTACCCACCAGTTTGCTTAGACCCAACAGACTGGGTGGTTCTGTATGAAAAGTAAAGACTTAAACTGGAGATGACATAAATCTACCAGCCTTGGTAAGTAGAGAGCAGTATAAACACTTTAAACCCTGAACTATTGGCAGCATTTCAACGGGATCAAGGTAAATGTGGACTGGAGATGTTCTTAACATGCTAGGACTCAATAAATCTAATACACTAAATCATGATTACATTTTGAAAGAAAATGCACAAAAACCAAACAGCAACTTTTAAAATCTTTTTCATTTGAAGGTAATCTTAATGCTATTAAGTTCACAAATATGCTGTTTTTTATTTCCCAATTCTAATTATCTAAAACACACATTGCAAACATACAATGTCTATTCTCTCCACATGTCAGCGCCCATTCATCATTGTTTTGGAAATGGGAAGAATAGATTCCCCTTAAATTGCATGTCAGTAGGTGTTTCTTTACAGTTAACTTTAGCAAAATTCATACAAAATAGTAATTAACAATGATCTTGTTAACTAACAAGGAAACACCTTCAAAACTGCATTTTGTTAAAGTTTCTATACTACAATGTAGAAAAACTGAAATACACAAATATTGAAAAGTTAACAATTCTTTAATATTTTATTCCTGGTACCACTACCACAATTTACAGGGCAACATACCTGATGTAATGAAAAGAAAAAGACAAAGCTACAACAGATAAAAGGCTCAGGAATGTACATCTGATTGACACTGCATTGCATTAATCAATAGCTGCACTTTTTTGCAAACTGTGGCTATGACCGCCCTGAACAAGAAGGGTTTCCTGTTTAAGCTGCAGTAACTTTTCTGACTATGGATCATCATTCCTTCTGTGGCAGATTTTTACATTTCCTCTAATGCATTTGGGACGACTGTCTCAGAGTAATCTGCAGTTTTCCTGACAACTCCTTACTCTCTCCTGCTAAGAACTGTAGCCGTTTCTGCTTTATTTTAAAACCTTCTGCTACCATATCCACCACTTCCACCTCCAGATCCATAGCCACCACCATAGGGACTGCCTGAGCGTCTTCCACCAAAACTGCCCCCCTTCATGGGTCCATAATTTGATTATTGCTGTCACTATAATTTCCAAAGTCATTATAGTTTCCACCACCACCATAGTTAACTCCACCAAAATTTCCTCCTTCATTGTAACCATCATATCTTCCTCCTGCACCACCATATCCACCATCCTGGTTTCTATATCCTGGTCCACCACCTCCATAACCTCTACTACTGTAACCAGGACCACCACCATAGTTGCCATCATCACCTCCAAATCCTTTATATCCACCATCACCACCTCCATAACTACCTCTGCTGCCGCCACCTCCACCATCACAGCCTCCTCTTCAACCAAAGTTTCTTCCACTACCCATAAAGTTGCCAGATCCACCTCCACGACTTCTCTGTGATGCAGCAGACTGCATCTCTTGTTTAGAAAGGGCCTTTTTCACTTCACAATTATGCCCATTAATAGTGTGCTATTTTTGAACAACAATTTTATCAAATGTGTCATGGTCATCAAAAGTTAGAAAAGCAAATCCTCTCTTTTTCCCACTCTGCCTGTCTTCCATAACCTCTATCTTGCCATACTTTTCAAAGTAGTCTCTCAGGTTATATTCTTGCGTATCCTCTTTAATACCACCAACAAAAATTTTCTTCACCGTTAAATGGGCACCAGGCTTTACAGAATCCTCTCTACAAACAGCTCTCTTTGGTTCCACCACACGCCCATCAACCTTGTGTGGCCAAGCACACATTGCAACATCCACCTCTTCAACACAAGAGTAGGTCACAAAACCAAAGCCTCTGGAACATTTTGTTTGGGGATCTCCCATTACCACACAGTCTGTAAGTGTGCCCCATTTCTCAAAATGTTCTCTTAAGCTATCATCTGTGGTTTCAAAGCTCAGATCACCAATGAACAGCTTCCTCAGCTGCTCTGGTTCCTTTGGATCATGGACCTCCATTTTGAGACCAGACTGGCCTCTTCCAACTTAAGTTCAATATGGGACCAAGACAGCCTTTCCAAAGTCCACTTTAAATGCCAGTGGTAGGCCTAGAACATAGCTCAGGACATAAAAGTGCTTTATTTTTACCTCAGCTCTAATGTACTGAGTTCAAATCCTTAGAACCCATGTTAGCTAGACAGGAAGCAAAGAGTCTACAATAGCAGCATCCTACAGGGACATGGTGGAAGGGTGGAGAGACACAGGCGAGCTGGTATGCACAGTGAAAAAACAACACAGACATCTTGTCTCAGATGAGGTAGAAAGTGAAGACTGATATCTAAGGTGGTTCTCTGGCCTCCACGTGTTAAAGCATGCACATGCCCACTTTAACCAACACATGAATGTGCACACATTATACACAGAACAAAGTCTATGATAGAATTGTGTTTAGGTATCATGAGTTCAGTATGTAAATGACAGGCTGTATGAAATAAAATACACCTTCTGCCTCACAATGCCCCAGAACAATGGGATTCTACAGCTATAAGCATGAATCACAGGTTTGCTTTTTACATGCTGGATAATATCGGTTTTAAGTTCTAGATTCCGAGACAGGGTTTCTTTTTTATAGCCCTGGCTGTCCTGGAACTCACTCTGTCGACCAGGCTGGCCTCGAACTCAGAAATCCTCCTGCCTCTGCCTCCCAAGTGCTGGGATTAAAGGCGTGTGCCACCACACCCGGCTTTCTAGATAAGTTCTTAAGTAACATTTCTAAAGAATGTTCTAGGGCCTGCTAGTGCTCTGGCCTATGTTATCTGGGTTCTGAGAATAGTTACTAACTAATGTACATTCAGAGGTTGTACTCCATCCAGTGTGGCTGCTGGTTTTCCTTCACTGGGCATGAAGGAACTTTGAAAGTAGTTAAGAGAGGAACTGACTTTAGTTGGCTTTGATTTTTAGACCTGAGGAGGGGAAAAGCCGAAGAAGCACTGAACTATTTAAAATGAGAGGATGGGTGGGTCAGTGCAATTAGTTTCCATTGCTGTGTGAGGTGACTGGAGCAGGTGAGTGGGACTGATTCTGTGCTGCCAAAGATACACAGCCTTTGAGATAAAAGGCATTCTTAAAAGTTGTGCTCTAGGTGGTGGCGCACGCCTTTAATCCCTGCACTTGGGAGGCAGAGGCATGCAGATTTCTGAGTTCGAGGCCAGCCTGGTCTACAGAGTGAGATCCAGGACAGCCAGGACTATACAGAGAAACCCTGTCTCGACCCCCCCCCCCAAAAAAAAAAAAATTAAAGTTGATTGATACAGGCTATTCCTGCATGGACAAGGGAGTCATCCCAGGTGACGTCATCTGAGCCTATAGTTGTACTCTATCACCTTAACAAAACACATTAACCTTTGGGTTGAACATGTTAAGTTTCCTAGTTTTCCTTATGTTGTATGATTTTGTGTGTGTGTGTGTGTGTGTGTGTGTGTGTGCGTGTGTGTAGGCCAAAAGACAACTTGACAGAGTATGTTCTCTCCTGCCACTGTATGGGTTCCAGAGGTCGTCACCGGTGGCATGCCCTCCAACCCGCTGAGCATCCTCGCCAGCCCGAGCATCCGCTCTCTATCGGGAAAACTTTCGGTGTGTTGTGCACTCTCATGTGTCATTGAGCTGTGCAGGAAACTGGAAGGAACCGCAGTAGTGCCGCCGCCGCCGCCGCATTTTACTTCGCGGGCGAGTGCGAGGCTGCTTTGCGGCTGCCGTAAAGTGCGGCTGGCCCCGCCTCCGGCGCCCCTCCTGTGACGCAGGCGCCCAGAGCTATTTGGGCGGGAAAAGGCGCCGGGCGGTCGGCGGTCAGGCAGGGTGCTGTGGCTACAGCTTCGCCGGGTTCGCGGAGCAGCCTCTTCCCTGGCATGGGGCTGCTGCAGCTGTGCGAGCAGGTGTTTGGCACCGCCGACCTCTACCAGGTGCTGGGCGTGCGGCGCGAGGCTTCGGACGGCGAGGTCCGACGCGGCTACCACAAGGTGTCCCTGCAAGTGCACCCCGACCGAGTAGAGGAGGACCAGAAAGAGGACGCCACCCGCCGCTTCCAGGTTTGTGGGCCCGCGTTCGGACTGCTGCCGGGACTTGTGCTCTCGTGGGGCCCCTATTCCTAGGACAGCACACTGCTGATCCTCGGCCTGGCATTTTTCAGCTTTTCTAGCTGCCCTGTTTCGGTGGGAGGTTCAGGATGACTTTTGGATGCTCTGCTTACAGATCTTGGGAAGAGTCTACGCGGTTCTGAGTGACAAGGAACAGAAAGCAGTGTACGATGAACAGGGGACAGTGGACGAAGACTCTGCTGGCCTTAGCCAAGACCGGGACTGGGCTGCATATTGGAGATTACTCTTTAAAAAGGTAAAGAGCTTTAGTGGCTTTGACTAATTCCCATCATTCAGTCCACAAGAACAATTCGCGAAGTTAAAGCAATCTTCTTTGTAATTAGATATCGCTAGAGGATATTCAAGCTTTTGAAAAGACATACAAAGGCTCTGAAGAAGAGCTAAACGATATTAAGCAGGCCTATCTGGACTTCAAGGGCGACATGGACCAGATCATGGAGTCTGTGCTTTGTGTACAGTATACAGATGAGCCCAGGATAAGAAACATCATTCAAAAAGCTATTGAATCCAAAGAGGTTCCATCCTACAAGGCCTTCGTCCAAGAGTCTAAACAAAAGATGAACGCAAGGAAAAGAAGGGTAAGTAGCTGCTGTTCCTAGTACATCGCCGCCGCCGCTTCAAAAAACAGGGGTCTTGGTGTATTTACAGCGATGGAAATACTGCTGAAATACGCTTGACATGCAGCGCTGATCTAACTAGATGATCAGGAAGAATACCCTGATTATTTTGGTACGTTGTGCTGAAAATGATGCCATTGTATGGATTGTTTGAAGTCACCCTCAAGTGATTCTGAAAAACTTTTCACATGAGGCAGTCCTTGTAGCTTTGCTGTATGGAACCTGGTTACCAGGCTGTGGGCCTTGTGGGTTATTGAACAGGTAGAAGATGGCAGTGATTGTGTGCTGTTAAACATGTAGAATGGCTGGGTGGTGTTCCCAGTACTTGAGCACTGAGGAAGCTAACTGAGGATTGCTACTTTTGAGGTCAGGCTGTGGTGTGTGGATCGGTGCTGCATTGCTTGTCTAGTATGTGGAAGGTTCCTAATTCTCCAAAACTACCCAGAAGAGGGGGAGAAAACAAAAAATTTTTAAAATTTTGTAAATACATATATTTCACACACACACAAAGAAGGGGATGGAGAGATGGCTCAATGGGCATGTACTGCTCTTACAGAGACCCAAGTTCAACTTCCAGGACCAAGGTTGGGTGGTGGCTCACAACTGTCTGTAACTCCAGCTCCCAAAGATCTGACACCTCTGGTTTCCATGTAAGCACTGGGCGGTCTCTCCTGTCCCCACTCTGAGGAACACAATTGCCTAGACTTTAGGATTGGGACTTGTGATTGATTCTTCATCCCTTCATCCTGTTTGACCAGGGATAGTAGGGATGTTAGCTGAGGAGTTGAAGGAAGCAAACATCTCTGCTTATGCTCTTTGGGAATGTTACCCCAGACGGCTGGTAAAGCAACGGTTGCTTCATCTTGGCTTTCACAATTGGAGCTACCTGGCGAGCTGGCAATTTAAGATGTTAGGTGTCTGGTGGGTACTTGAGTTGTCTTTTGTGTGGCTCAAGTGGATGGGCAAAGACCTGGAGCTTTTAGTACAAGAACATGCAGAGAGAAAAACTACCTTAGTGTTTGGGGTGAGTTTAAGGGCCTGCTTTACAGAGAAAAGACTGCTATGCCTGTTTCATGGCTTGGAGTCACAGCTGTTGCTTGTTAGTCATTTTCGAATGTAAAACAGAACAGCTGTATTTGATCAGGATTTTGGTTTGAGAAACTTGGAGTTAGAGGGGAAACGACAGTTTGAAAGCTGTGTAAAAGCCGGGCGTGGTGGCGCACGCCTTTAATCCCAGCACTCGGGAGGCAGAGGCAGGCAGGTTTCTGAATTCGAGGCCAGTCTGGTCTACAAAGTGAGTTCCAGGACAGCCAGGGCTACACAGAGAAACCCTGTCTCGAAAAACCAAAAAAAAAAAAAAAAGAAAAAAAGAAAGCTGTGTAAAGGTATTAAGGGATGCTGAATTTTAAGAGACGATAATAGAACAAAACTTGTTTTTGTTCTGGAATAACAAGATCCCAATTTATCCTTATTCCCAGTGGTGATTTGGAAATTTTTACAGTGAGTTAGGGCCTCACAGTTCTTGCTGTTAGCTGTTGTGGTATTTTGGCAATTTTTGTTAAATGAAGGTAGCTTTGAAATCAGGTAAAGAAAGGCTAAAACTAAATTTGCTAGTTTTTTCCGACTACTCAGAAAACATTTTAAATTTGTGTTGTGTGTTATTTGCATGTGTTTGTGCCTGCGTTTGTGAGCATGAGTGTGGGTGCCCTCAGAGCTGTTGATTCCCTGGAGCTAGACTGACAGACAACCCTGGTGTGGGTGCTGTGCATGGCCTCTGGAAGAGCAAGAAGTGCTAACAGCTGGGCCAGCTATCCAGTTCCAGAGAAAGCCTTTAAATCATTGCAGCTCACTAGGCTGCCACCAGTGCTGTGTACAAAATGGGCTTTCAGATGAAGATCCTGAAGTGCCTGGTCCCTGGCTATGTGACCCTTTGGTTCCCCTAGTAGGTTCCTTTGTGTTATATGGTTTGAGATGCTGAAGTACTTGTGCTCTCTAGGAAGTAGAACCAGGGATAAAATAGAAGTTACTGGAATAAGACTGCTTGCCATGAGCAGTTCACAAAACTCCAGCTCTAGAAGAGGTCTTAACATTTTCTTTAAGGGGGAAGAAAAATGTATTTCTGTTATTTCTTGATTGCCATGGAGTCTGATGAAAGCTTCTGTTCAGGCTCAAGAAGAGGCTAAAGAAGCAGAGTTGAGCCGAAAGGAGCTGGGACTGGAAGAAGGAGTGGATAACTTGAAAGCACTCATCCAGGTAAACGTGGCAGCTCCCCTCACAGCCCCTTACGGTTATTTGTACACTATTTGGAATGTATTTCTTGTTTTTTTCTTTTAAGGTACAATTACACATAGTTTATAGCATCTTTTTTAGGTTTTGAGAATGTACAATTCAGTGATTTCCCACCCCTGCTCCAAGCTGTACAGCTGTCCCCACTACAGAGGAAGCCCACACCCATTATTAGTCAATGGTGTGCTTTACCCCAACCCCTCCTAGTGATGAAACACTTTGTCTCAGTGGACAGGGTTGCATTTTGAAAGCTGTATCTTAACTTCTCAAACAGAGCAGACAAAAGGATCGGCAGAAGGAAATGGACAGTTTTCTGGCTCAAATGGAAGCAAAATACTGCAAACCTTCCAAAGGAGGGAAAAGAACAGCCATCAAGAAGGAAAAGAAATAATGGAGTTTTCTCTTCACTGGTCCTTATGTTAATGGAGTCTTTCTCTTCACTGGTCCCTATGTGTCAGTGGTGCAGTGTAGACAAGGTGATGACAGCCATTAATGTAACCTTTGAGAGAAGTTGTCTGTTCTGCCTAAGCCAGGCAGGCTTCATCGACCTGACCTTAGTGGTTTCTAGAATTCACCTAACACTGTGTGAGGGCTTCGTGTGAAGGATGTGCAGTGGTGGCGCTTGGAAGGGTGGGTCTGGCATTTGCTTTTGTGGGCCTTGTGCCTAAAGATCTCTCTTTAGAATATTGGTTTCTGTGGACTGCTCTTGCTGCTGTGCATGCACTGAAGAGAAACACTCTACCTATGGAGAACATCCTTAGAACACTTGCTGAACAGCTGTCTTCTAAATAAATGCTAACGTGCTTTGGGTCTTAATCCTACAAAGATCTTCTTTTCTTGCTCTACTGTTAGGTTTTGTCTTCTGTCCTTGCAGTAGGAGACGTCGCTGTTCATATTATTGCAAACTTTTTCATAAGACTGTATATGCTAAATAAAGAAAAAAATGACAAAGGTCTGGTGGATTATTTAAATGACTCCATTGGTCTATGAACATAAAGTGTTTTATTTAAAGGACTTAAGTAACCTAGTCAGCATTGTAACAGACAGGCTGGCTTTGGCACACATCCTGTCTTTGCAGGTCACAGGGTTAGGCATTTCACTGCCTTTTCTGAACTTTTTATCTGCAAGAGTGAGAGCCAAACTCATTTAATTGCATGTATTAAGTACAGCAGGATTTTTACGTGTCTTGAACTATTTTGTGTGGCTTCAGATGAGTCTCTCTGTGTAGCTCTAGCTAGCCTGTGATTTGCTATGTAGAACTATAATCAGGTTTTTTGAAGATGAATACTAACTAGCTTTGAGGGGACAGACACACACACACACACAAAAGGGTAAGGAGCTAGACTGTGACCTGAGGGTACTCTGAGTCGTAGCTGCTCAGAAAGGCCACAAATGTAGATCTGATAATAGTGTATTCATTGCACAGATTTGTGAGAAAGATATTCATTTACATCTTGAGTTGATAACTATTCATTACAATATGTGGTATATTTGTTATGACTGTTCAAGTCTTCATTTGTATCATGCAAGTACTAACCTTCTTCCCATTGAGCATTATAATTTAAGGTGGACACATCACACATTTAGTTTGTGATCACAAGTACAATAGAACTATTTAATATATAACAGTGTGGGTTATTTGAAACATCTATTTATTTCATGGTATAAGAACTTGGAATGATTTACATCTGTCCCCTTCAGTGGACAACCATTTGAATTTAGCCACTTTGAGACTCAGTAATGTCAAAGTGGTGTGATAATTAAGGAAGTAGTAGCATTTTAATAAGACAGATTCAAGCCATAGTTAACACTATTGCTGCATTCCCAGTGCCCTTGAGAAGCTGGTGATGCTAGAGGAAGAAGTTCTCTAGTTCCACTGCTCTTTGAATGGAAAACTGGCTCAGTGAAGTGCTTACAAGTATGAAGACCGAGTTTGGATCCCTACCACTGACAAAGCAAAACAAACCTGTCTTAGCGCACAAATGAGGTTCTCCAAGTTCCGTGAGAGATCTATCTCAGGACATGAGGAACAATTAGGAAGGGCAACTAGTGATCTCTGGCCTACACATGCATGCACACACAATTGCAAACATGAGCACACAAAGACCCTGATGCCAAGCTGGGATGTAAGGCTGATCTAGGAAAGAAACATTAGTTTACACCAGTGTTGATACCTTTAGTTAGGTCTTAATTCATTCTGCCTTTTAAAGAAAAACTTGGCTAGCAAGATTGCCCATCAGATAAAGGCACCTATCCCCCCTGAGATCCCCCAAGTTTGATGATCTTAGTTCAGCACAGACCATACTCCTCCCTGCCATTCATACATACAAAAATAAATTTAAAATGTAATAAAGGACTTAAAAGTTTAGGAATGACATTTATTTGATGAATATATCAGATTGTTGGCAGCACTTTCTCCTAAAAATATGTTAAAACTGAGTGCAGTTCTCCAGAAATCAATATAAACAAATATTCTGAACCCAGTGATCTGAATCATTTGTGTGTGTGTGTAATCTCACTGAATCGTACAAGAATTGAACTGGTGATTGGTTGCAGACATGAGCAGTGATTTGGGGTGGTTTTTCATTGTCAAGTCTTTGGGTACACTCTTTACTGCCCCGTGGAATAGGTTAACTAAAGCTGAAAGAAGACAGTAACTGCACACAGAACAGTTGGTTACCAGTGCAGTCTTTGGCAGGTGCTCTGTGGTACTTCTCGGACACGTGTACCAAGATAACTCTTGATGGACCAAGCTGCTGTTTGCAGGAACTGTGTATCATCCGGTGCCTGAATGCTGGGGCATGAAAAGCCTCCATGTGCTTTCAAGTCTGCTGCAACTTTGTAGGTTCTCACTTGCCCTGCAGTCACTGCCTGGTTCTAGAGATGGGTCCACCTCTGCTCTGAGGTTTTGTAGACCCATATGACTGAGGACCTGTCAGACACAGAATTGCACAGAATAATATTAGTAAATAGTCTATATTTGATAATAAACATCACATGTCTTGACTTTTAAATAAATTAGTAGTTGGATTTTAAATCTGGATATGGTCTCTCTTTTTAAAAAAGATTTATTTATTGTTATATCTAAGTACACTGTAGCTGTCTTCAGACACTCTAGAAGAGGGCGTCAAATCTCATTACATATGGCTGTGAGCCACCATGTGGTTGCTGGGATTGAACTCAGGACCTTCGGAAGAGCAGTCGGGGCTTTTACCCGCTGAACCATCTCACCAGCCCGGATATGGTCTCTTAAGTACTGAGAAGTGTGTATTCACCAAGGCATTAAAAACCATGTTTAGGGCTGGTGAGATGGCTCAGCAGGTAAGAGCACTGACTGCTCTTCTGAAGGTCCTGAGTTCAAATCCAAGAAACCATATGGTGGCTCACAACCATTTGTAACGAGATCTGATGCCCTCTTCTGGAGTGTCTGAAGACAGCTACAGTGTACTTAATATAATAAATAAATTTTAAAAAATAAATAAACCATTAAAAAATGTTTAAGTAGTTTACCCTATTGAGAAAACTACTAGAGTCTAAGAAGTAAAAGGAAGCTGGATGTGGTGTCACATACTTTAAGTCTCAGCATTGGGGAGGCAGAGGCAGGAAGATCTCTGTTATTTCAAGGCCAGCCTGGTCTGCATAGTTGTTCCAGGGCTGTCAGGGCTGAATAATTGAGACTTTTGTCTCAAAACAGAACCAAAGCTGTAGCCTAGTTTTGCTGAGAACCTAACCTACTCATTAAAAACTGAGATGCTCGCCGGACGTGGTGGCGCACACCTTTAATCCCAGCACTCGGGAGGCAGAGGCAGGCGGATTTCTGAGTTCGAGGCCAGCCTGGTCTACAAAGTGAGTTCCAGGACAGCCAGGGCTACACAGAGAAACCCTGTCTGAAAAAAAAACCAAAAACCAAAACAAAAACTGAGATGCTCATTTCAACAACTTAGGTGTTAAAAACTAATTAACATCTTACTCAAAGTGTAGCTGAATATAGTAACTAGATTGGAAGCTTAAAAAAAAAAAAAAGAAAAAGGGGCTGGTGAGATGGCTCAGTGCATAAGAGCACCCGACTGCTCTTCCGAAGGTGATAAGTTCAAATCCTAGCAACCACATGGTGGCTCACAACCATCCTTAATGAGATCTGGCGCCCTCTTCTGGAACGCCTGAAGACAGCTACAGTGTACTTACATAAAAAAAAAAAAATAAATCTTTAAAAAAAAAAAAAAAAAAAAGAAAAAGAAAAAAAAAAGAAAAAGGGGCTGGCGAGATGGCTCAGTGGTTAAGAGCCCCGACTACTCTTCCAAAGGTCCGGAGTTCAAATCCCAGCAACCACATGGTGGCTCACAACCATCTGTAATGAAATCTGATGCCCTCTTCTGGAGTGTCTGAAGACAGCTACAGTGTACTTATAATAAATAAATCTTTAAAAAAGAAAGAAAGAAAGAAAGTAACAAGCACTGAATAAAGTAAATTATATATATATAAAAAAGATTGATGCTGGATAGTGGTGGCATATGCCTTTAATTCCAGCACTCAGGAGGCAGAGGCCAGTGGGTTGCTGTGAGTTTGAAGCCAGCCAACCTGGTCCACAGAGTGAGTTCCAGGACAGCCAGGCTACACAGTGAAAGCCAGGCTTGAAAATCAAAAAAGAAAAAAAGATTCACTTATGTATATGTGTGTATGCCTGCTAATGTATGCCACTTGTGTACAGGTACAGGTATGGGTGCCAGAAGAGGGAATCTGAGCTCTCGGAACTAAACTTAACAGGTGGATGTGAGTTGCCTGACATGGATGCTAGAACCTTAGGTTCTCTGGAAGAACAAGTACTCTTAAAACCACTGAGCTATTTTTTTTCTGGTCCCTCAAATATTTTTGTTAAAAAAAACAGTATTTACCTTAAAGATCAATTTACTTGTTATTCAAAACAAAACAAAACAGAAATCAGAAACTTTTTTGTCTTTGAGCAGTCGGCCTTTCCCATCTTTATGCCAAGATGATTTACCTAGATGGGGGGCAACTAAGTCGAGAAAAGCCTGCAGGAAAGGAAGATCTATAGGAATAAAGAAGATAAAAGCAAGAACTACAGCCCATCTGTACCTGCAGACCCCCTGCCAGGTCGGGCTTGATGAGGATACTCAGATGCACCTGAACTTCGGTACTGTGTGTCTGGCTAAAAGAAAAGAAAAGGCATCTTAGGATGTAGCTCCAAAGATACAGAGTATATTAGTTCCTTTTCTGCTGCTTTGATAACACAGGAAAACCTTAATGTTAACAATGAAAAACTCATCTGTCAACCTGTATTGAATTCCAAGTAGAATATTCCAAGTTAGATAGATGGTCACAAAGTGATTTGCTAACTTGTAGGAACTTCATGTACTACAATTGTATTACTTTGTCTTTAAGAAAAGTTAGCATTTACAAATCCACAACATGGTGTAATGTTGCAATCAGATACAAAAAGATACTTTATTTTAACTCCACTGTGTTGGGATTGCAGGTTTGCAACACCATAGCTGGCCAAGATAATGCCTTCGGAGGTTAGAGGGTGCCATTTAAATAGAATCAACACTGTTGTGAGGGGAAAGTACCTAGAGATTCCATCTACTGCAGCAGTTTTCAGAATGGCAGCATCTGTAGCTCATGTACCCAACCTGACCCTTGAACCATCTACTAACAGTGGTGGGAGTTTGTAGTTGTCTGTTTCACAGGGCTCTCGTAACAAATGACAACAGCGTGTACAGCCAAAGCAACAGAAAGGTGAGAGATTAGCAGATTGCTTTAGGGACCACATGGTAGTGATTGCAGTGACTTAACATGGCTGTCGAAAAGTAAAAGCTTGGTGACTCTTCTTCAATAAAGCATTTACAAAACTAGGCAATAGCCCTTCCAGGGCCCATGGGCTGAGGTTTACTGACTCCTAGCCTAGACAAAAGCACCAAGGAACAGGGTTCTAGTCAACAGCTCCAGGCCTAAGGCTCAGCACTCAGACTTTCAGTTATATTGAGCTGCTACTTAATCTTTATGGTAGGAAATAGGGAAACTAATGCTAAAGCAGGCAATTTTTACTGTTATAATAAACTTATTTTTTAAAGAGACTTTGAAGTATTTTCATATGTTCAGTTTTATTCCTAAGGCAACTAAAATTAATTTTGAAAGGAAAGAACATGTAGAACATAAACATTGCTTAACAAATGTTCTGAATCTAATTATGAGACAGTTCAGATGTTCTCAGGCTTCCAGGATTTACAGTGAACCTATGAGTCAGAGCTTTATTTCTTTTGGCTGTTTAAGTGACTTTCCGCTTAACTCAAACCTCAGGAAATTCCGAGTTGTATAGTGCCCTTCAAAACTCACATCATCTTGGACTTGTGAATGAGACTATTTTTGGAAACCCATTTCTTTGCATGAGTAATCAAGTTAAGGTGAAATATTGTTTTAGAGTGGACTATAAATTCAATGGCTGCTATCTTTTAATTTTTATTTTCTTGTAATAGGCATGTTGACTGCATGTATCACTAGGAAGTTACAGACACTGTGAGCTGCCATGTGGGTGCTGAGAATTGAAAACACAATTTTTTAACCATTTAGCTAGTTCTAACCCCAAATGTCTTTTTTTTTGTTTTTTGTTTTTTTTTTTGAGACAGGGTTTCTCTGTATTAGCCCTGGCTGTCCTGGAACTCACTTCGTAGACCAGGCTGGCCTCAAACTCAGAAATCCGCCTGCCTCTGCCTCCTGAGTGCTGGGATTAAAGGCGTGCACCACCACGCCCGGCTAACCCCAAATGTCTTAACCACTGAGCTAGCTCTCTAACTCCAACTGTTTTTCAAGTTAATTCTTCTTTGTGCCTATGAGCAGTGTGAGTGTGTACCCACACATGTGAGTGCACATGGCAGGATCCCACCTTTGGTGTGCTTCTCAGGAGCTGCCCACCTTGTTTTGGCAACAGGGTTTAGGATTAGGAGTTCAAGACCAGCATGGGCTATCTGAGACACTGTGTTAACCCCTCCAAAACAGATAAATAGGAAGCACTTTACCAAAAATGACTGAGTTGTGTTGGGTCTAGAGAAGACAGGCAAAAGGAGCCTCTCTTGGGGCTGCTGGTTAGGCTCCTCCACTACTGCACTTCGGGCTCGGCTCGAGTCACCATGGGATTTCTGCAGAGGAGATGAAAATCACAGAAACAGCTGTGTCCTGGGAGCTGCACCTGTTCCATAGTAACCCTGTCCCAACATCAGCTGCTGTGGTACCCATTCCTAAGCAGCTCCAACTTCACTGCCATGGCCTAGAACCCAGTTTGGTCTTTGTCAGAGGAGAGTGTGGTTCAAGGTTAAGTCCTACAGAACTACTACTGCTGGGGAGAGATCAGAGTAAGCCTGGGAAGGAAGGGTGAAAGGCTTACTGTTGGCCGCTGTGGCCCCATGGTGCTCAGGTGTTCTACGTCAGCTGTTCCAATAGGTGGCAGCAGATTGTTCCGACCCAAGGTCATTGGTGAGGGAGAAGAGAGTGTGTCTGCTGTCACTGGACTGAAGATCCCAGCAGCAAGACCGATATGCAAAAGCAAAGTTGTAACAACACAAAGTGATGAGAAACTTAGTAAACCAAGCCCTCAAGTCAGTGTGCTCAGGAGGCTTGAAGCCACCTAGATTTTCAGAATAGGGGCAGCAAAGAGGGTTTTTCCCCCTTTCTCTTAAATTTCACAACTGTAACTCTTCAGCTGTATCAACAGAATGATCTCATCCAGTTTTGTATTTCACCAAAACTTAAAATAAAACTTTGAGTTGGGTTAAACCTGCAGACAATGCACTGTATGACTACGTGGTCATTAGTTTGGGGCATCGCCTCAGTCTTCTACTGAAGCCTGTTCTATGACGATTCTCACAACTATTGCTACTAGCTTTACCAGGTTGAGTCTGCGTTTGAAACCTACACCCGGGGTCCTCTGAGGATTTCTTCTGCAGGCCATGGTGTTCCAGCGCGTGAGTGGCTTGTGCTGATCGGATGAAGGGTACGTGGTGGGGGATTGCGCCTCCTGGCAGACTGCGTTGTATATGACAAAGTTGACGTACTGAGCTCCATGGCACGGTTTGGCCAATTTCGGTTTGAAAGGACGGAACTGGACCCAGGCCTTGTAAGTAGCTTGTCATCAAGATCTCTAGTGGCCAAACCAGAAACCCACAATGAAAATCACTACATAAAAGAAGACAGGGCTCAGGGTAAAGAGCCTGAGACATTCAGGGAAGAAAAGGGCAAACTGGCTTCCAGAAGGTTATCTAAGATTCAGACATGAGAGGCTGTTTTTAAGATGTGGGGGCTTGTTAAATAGCCTAGGCTAGGCTGGAATTTGAGATCCTTCTGCTGGCCTGTCAAGTATGTGGATTATAGTGTGTCTGCGACAACGACCTGTTTTTTTGTTTGTTTTTGGTTTTTCGAGACAGGGTTTCTCTGTGTGCTCTGGATGTCCTGGAACTCACTTTGTAGACCAGGCTGGCCTTGAACTCAGAAATCTGCCTGCCTCTGCCTCCCGAGTGCTGGGACTAAAGGTATGTGCCACCACACCCGGCTAATGACGACCTGTTTTAACTCTAACTTCCTAGAATGGAGATTTGGGACAGTGCCCATGACCCACTTGCACAGTCACTTGCTCAGTTATAGAAAAAGCAAGGCTCGGGCTGGTGAGATGGCTCAGCGGTTAAGAGCGCTGACTGCTCTTCCGAAGGTCGTGAGTTCAAATCCCAGCAACCACATGATGGCTCACAACCATCCGTAATGAGATCTGATGCCCTCTTCTGGGATGTCTGAAGACAGCTACAGTGTACTTACATATAATAAATAAATCTTTATTAAAAAAAAAAAAAAAAGAAAAAGAAAAAGAAAAGAAAAAGCAAGGCTGACTCGGTGCTTCTGACACACGGGCCCACAAGATGGGAAGCACTTTTGAGCTGACAAAGTATCTTCATGGTTAGATACTGAGGCATCACTGTAGCTCTCATTCTGATTGAGATAGTGAGTTAAGCTGGCAGGGACCCAAAACCCTCCTCTGAGTTCTGTGGATACTGCACACATGGTAGAAGCAAACCATTTAAACACACAGATAAAAGAAACCTCTAAAGTGCTGGCTAATTGGAACCTAATTACAGTTCAGTCTGGAGCCTTGAAGCTGGGAATAATCAAAAGGTCCCAGTCACATGCTGCCCAATAGGAGCAGAGCAGTGGATCCCTGCAGGAAGACCAGAGAGCTCTCCAAGTCTCAGGCCCAGCACCTGGGCATTCTCCTTTCCAAATCCTTCATCCACCAAGGCACTGGGCACAAGCCAGGTCTTGTCTGCAGTCCTCTCTATGCTTTCATTAAAAAGGCATGCATAGCCTTTAGCTGCTCTCCATCAATGCTCACTCTGTCACCTCCTCTTCTGTCTGTCTGTGGGCTCAACTGCCATCTCTTGCTAGGTGACCTTTAAGTCAGTCGCTGAATCTGGTCTCTTCCACATTCTCTCTAGGTGGCCCATTACTCAAAATAGAACTGAAAAGAAACTCATATTTCCCATAAAACAAATGTCCTGAGCTTGGAATTCACGTTTTTACTTTGATTCCTGTTGCTACATTATCTCCTATTCTCCGTCCTTTGTCCTCCTTTGAATGGTGGGGATGGAATACTTGAGAGAGATTGTCTGATGGAGCTCCACTGTGATCCTGATCACTCCTTGACCTGCACTGGTGCTGACTGCAGACCCCACAGCTCTTGCCTGAGTTCTGGTGTATTCCTTATTCTCAGTTCCTTCTGACCGTGGAGTCTGCCTCAGCCCCTAATGTATGGTCCCCAGATGAAGCTAGCTTTGCTGGTGAGAATGTTGGGTACTTTGGCAGTTTCTCAAATATTAAGCACACACCTGTTTTGGCATCTTTTTGCTTCTAAGTATTGACTCCAGAGAAATACGACTATATGTCCTCAAAAATGACCTATGCAAAATACATATAGTACCTTTCTGTATAGTAAACCCAACCCAGAGGTAACCTAGTGAACACAGCGTAGATAAATTATGATGCCCAATTACAGTGGTCATGTACAACACATGGACAAGTACCAATGTGACATCACAGCCATCCACAAGCTGACCACATTTATTCATAAATAATAATCTAACAATATTGTCAATCATCTTTGATTGGAAGCACTGAAGTTCTAAAAAATTACTTTTTTGTGGGCCAGATGTGTTGGTGTATGCCTTTAATCCTAGAACTCAGGAGGCAGAAACAGGTGGATCTGAGTAGAGGCCATCCTAGTCTATAGAGTGAGTTCCAGGACAGCCAAAGCTACATAGAGAAACAGTCTCCAAAAAAAATCCCTTTCTGTGTGTGGGCATGCACATATCAGTATGTGCGTGTGGTCAGAGGACACTTTTTTGAAAGCCAGTTTCCTTCCATCATATAGGTCTCCTGACAAACTCAGTTTGTCAGGCTTGGTAGTGGGCACCTGCAGTCACTAAGCAATCCCTCTGGCCAGAAAGCATTGAAGTTCTGACATCTTATACTTCTAAACCAAAATGGTCTGCTTCTTCCTAAGTATTTAATAATTCCCATCTCCAACTCTTTTCCCGTGTCATTCTTCCTACCTAGAACAGCTGTGATCATCTAAATCCCTAGACACTGACTCACAGAGTCTCCTCCTTTGGGACTACACAGCACTCATCTGGGCAGCTCTCACGTGACTCTTAGCCACACCAGGCTGTATGTGGCCAGGTCTAGGGTATCCTTCCCAGTTCCCAGTTCCCAGGCACAGAGACCTTGCCCCTTAAATGTTTTCTCCCTGGATGTGTCTGGCACTTGGTGGTGCAGAGATAACTGATGTTGCTTTCCTTTTTCCTCAGCATTCTACTTAAGCTCTGAGTGTATTCCAACGTGAGCTTCTTACAGCAGCTTATCCATCAGGGAGAGATTCCTTGGCTGTAGAGGCATCCCATGAATCAAGAGGCCATTCACGTTTGGCTGATGACCAGTTGCTTGACAGAAACTCATCTACGTCAAAAGCAGACATTGGTTGGTGAAGATACCTGCTCAATTTGCTAAGTTTGCAAAGTTAGTGTTTCCAGTTAGGTTATTATCCATTCCCCCCACCTTGTGCCTTAACCTTTAGAAGAGTTGGCCAGTAGCCCTCAAAGATCACTGTCAAGAGAACAGGGTTCTCTGTTGTTGTTGTTGTTGTTGTTGTTCTATATTTCTAAGTGATAGCTCATCAGTACAGATGAGAGCACTTAATGGTCACTCTCAGGGGAGAGAGGGACATTATTATTGCTTACAAGTGAAAAGAAAACCTGAATAGTAAACTCACAAGCAAAACTTGGAACAATAGAAAAAAATAAGTGCAAAGTAATGATCTTTTTTCTCTGCACATGTCCTGAACTCTGCAGACTTACCTTTAACTAGCCTGGAGCACTGGTTCCAGTCACTGGTCTTTGTGAGTTTTCTTTCTCTCTCTCTCTCTCTTTCTCTCTCTCTCTCTCTCTCTCTTTATCTCTCTTTTTGGTTGGTTGGGCAAAATTTGCTTTTGTATTTTTAAATTTTTATGACAGTGTCTCTCTGTGTTGCACAGGCTGGCCTTGAAATGATGGCTCAAGTAATCCTCCTGTGCCAGCCGTCTGAGTAGCCAGAAGTACAAGTTGCACGTCTCCCCATGTCCTATCTAATAACCTAAATTCCAAAGGCTTTATAGGGGTTAATTGTAGTTGTTCTAATGTTACCTTTAACCATCTCTTTTGTCTTAAAATTTTTTTCCTTCCTCTTTCTCTCAAGAACTAGCAGTAACCACTTCTAATCCCAGCACTTGAGAAGCTGAGGCAGGGGGACTTTGAGTTCAAGGCTGGGCTACACAATGAAACCCTCTCTCAAAATAAGTATGTTGTTATGAAATTTCTGGCTAGAAATAATGCAACCAAGGCTTACCGGACTTGAGGTGATTGACGGCACTTTAGACTGCGGTACTCGAGGCAAGACCAAAGGATGCTGTTCGTTCAGCACATAGGGACTTCCCGAATCCAGTCTGGTAATTTCAACGTTACTCTCATCATCTGAGCAAAGGAACAGGATCTATTATCCATAGGCATCTTCTGATGTAAAAGAGAAAAATCTCCCTGATAGCTAGTAGTCTCAAGAAAGGCTTCAATTACATCTGCAGCTCAATTGCATACACCTGTGTAGTTATAACCCCCAAGCTCAGAGTGCAGTTTAAAGTGGTTCCATGCTGACGATGGCTGGAGGTACCAAGCAGAAGGGTAAGCAGAGATCTAGGACAACTTTTGGAATGTTTTACATCAGTGCTGCCCAATGTGGTGGCCATAAGTGGCACCACCGTGGGACTCTTAAAATGCTGTATTCAGCAGTATAACTCTAGAACCTTGAGATCATTAATCCTGACCTCGGGCCGCACAGGCAGTGCCAATGAAAAGCTCTAGACAGACACCAAATGTGCACCAAAGACTGTCTCACAGACCACCCACCACCCAACCAACCAACCAACCAACTGGAAAAAACAAAACAAACAAAACACCCTGAATATATAAGTAAGTGCAAACTATAAAAAGCAAATTTTAAAAAACACAATTAATCTACAAAACCCCCTAAACAAAAATGTGAGCAGAGGGTTAAAGACATAGAAAACTAGGAGGGAAATCTGGGGCTGCAGAGACAGCTCCACAGTTAGTAATGCCTGCTGCTCTCTAAGAGGACCCAAAGTTTGGGTCCCAGCACCACATTAGGCAGCTTACAAGCACCTGAAACCACAGCTCTAGGGGTCTCAACCTCCTGGGGCTCTGCAGCACCAGCATGTGCGTGCACACACACATAAAAATAAATTAAAAAAATAAATTTAAAAAAGGGACAATCTTAAGTAAATGCTAAAAGGTTTTTTCCTGTATGCAAATTATACCTTAGTTTTAAAACATGCACAAAAATATCTTTTTATACACAAACAAAAAAATTAAAGCTTGAAGAACAAGATTGACAATATTTAGCACGGAACTTGTATCTGACAGTGGCACTAGACTCACCATCACTTTGGATAACTGTTGTCTAGTGAACAGTGACCAACCCTCCACCTTGGTAAGTGTACTTTACACATGTAAAGAAATGTGTAAGGATGTTCACAGCATTAATGTCATAACTGCCAAATTACACTGTACTATTTTAAAAACAAACGTATTAAAAATTTTTGTACTCCAGCTGGGGTGGTAGTGGCGCAAGTCCCAGCACTTGGGAGGCAGAGGCAGGCAGATTTCTGTGAGTTCAAGGCCAGCCTGGTCTACAGAGTGGATACCAGGAAAGCCAGGGCTACACAGAGAAACCCTGTCTTGAAAAACCAAACCGAGAACTGTTTTGCATTACATTTATTTGTTTGTATGTGTGTACATGTGCCGTTAGGCTCCTACGGAGTCCTATCAGAGGACAACTTGACAGCTGGCTCCTTTTACCAGGTGGGCTCTGGGGAACCACACTCAGGCTGGCAACCTTGGCAGCAAGCTCCTTTACTCTCAGAGCCTCACACCATAAACTGGGTGTTCTGCACTTTTCAACATTAAGTACAATTAAAAATGAGCTTGAGGACAAATCATGTTTCTCAGTGAAACCAATATGAACTTTTGTAGTCTTCCTTGCCTCGCAATTGTTTCCATTATCATCATTTGGTTCACTATCTAATTCAGAGATGGGCCATCTCTTCATAAACAATTAGCAGTGAACCTTGTTCCCCATTAGTAAATCAGGGTTCAAACCATGGTAATAATTTAAAGCTAAGTATTTTCTTCCTAGTTTAGCATTGTGATTGAGAACAGTAACAAACACAAGCTGTGAGTCCTCTGAGAGCTCTAGTTAGTTCTGTGTATCTTTAGCATGGCTGAGCCAAAGTGCACTGGGTGAGGATGGCAGAGAATTAAGTTTTATGTGCAAGCAAATGCTGAAGCTCCTGCAAGAAACTGAGGCCCTTTTTATACATCTGCATTTGTGTGAGGTAAGAACACTGGTTATGGGCTGGAAAGATGGCTCAGTGGTTAAGAGTACCGGCTGCTCTTCCAGAGGACCTGGGCTCAATTCCTAACACCCACATGGCAGTTCACACTTGTCTTTAACTCCAATTCCAGGGGATCTGACACCCTCACACAGAAATATGCAGGCAAAAAACTAATGCAAAATAAAAAATAAATACTGGTTGTACTACTCAGTTTTATACACTTTTGGCTTACAGAAAAACATAAAGCATAACAGATTGTCATGTGACTTAACTGCAGGCTATTTTTTTTTTTTTGTCAACACAACTTAAGGTCACCTGGAAAGAGGGAACTCAATTGAGGAACTTCTTCCATACTACTGGCTTATAGATATGTGTCTACAGCACTTTTTTGGATTAATGATTGATGTGGGTGGGCCCAGCCCATGGTGGGTGATGCTACCCCTGGACAAGTGATTCTGGGGTATATAAGAAAGTAGGTTAAAACTACTAGATGACTCACAATTGTCTCTAACTCCAGTCTCAGGGGGTCTGACACCATCTTCCTGGCCTCTACAGACACTGCATGCAAGTGGTGCATAGACATGCATGCAGGCAAATACATGTACACATAATAATAAAATAAAAATAATCTTTGAAAAAAAAAAAAGGAAAGAAAGGTTGAACAAGCTATGGAGAACAAGCCAGAAGCAGCATTACTCCATGGCTTTTGCTTCAGTTCCTACCTTGTTTTCCCTGGTGATTGACTAAGATCAGGACAAATTCCACCCTTTCTTCCCCAAGTTGCCTTTGGTGGGGGTGTTTATCACAGCAACAAAAGCAAACTAGATTAGCTTCCTTCCCTCCTAATATACTAGGAGAAGACGTCGCTCTACTGGGTTGTTCCAGGCTAGTTTGCTCTCATGCAAAGAGTCACTTGGTCTATGGGAGACCTGAAGGCAAGTGTTATCTTTGCACCAAGTACGGTAGTGTTCTTTTACAGGCTATTCCCAGCTTCTTTTAGTCTGTAGGGCAGAGCAGACTGACAATGAGAATGGAGAACTGTCCTTGAGAGGGGTTTGTCTGGCTCTGTGTGACAAAAGGGCACTCTCTTTCAGGGCCTTTAAGTCAACTCACTGAATTTACATTTTAGAATTTACATTTAGTTTATCACATGACCTACCAATTCTATGTGTGTATGCACAAAAACCATAAACTACTCAAATAACTGAGGGAAGGTTTCTTTTCCTTTTTTTTTTTTTTTTTTTTGAGATAGGATCTCTTTGTATCCTTGAATTCTCAGAGATCCTCCTTTCTCTGCCTCCCAACTACTGAGAAGTAAAGGTGTGTACCTCTATACCTGGTTTAGGGAATGGTTTCTTTTTGTTTGTTCATTTTTTTGGAGGGGAGGACAGGGTTTCTCTGTATAGCCCTGGCTGTCCTGGAACTCACTCTGTAGACCAGGCTGGCTTCGATCTTCTGCCTCCCAAATGGTGTAATTAAAGGGGTATGTCACCACTCCTAGCTTTGGGAAGTGTTGGGTTCTATGTAGTTAAGTGGGTCTGAAACTCCTGATTCCCCTCCTTTGCCTCTATGCTGGGATCATATGCATACACCATCACACCTGGCTTATTCTTACATAAATTTAAAACAAAATTAATCTGTGGTGTTGGAAGTCAAGAGGGGCTTCTGGAGTGTTGGTAGCCTTCTATTCTTGATTTGGATGCTGTTCATTCAGGAATATCTACTTTAAAATTATTTTATTTGTATGCAGTATTTGGTATTGAACTCAGAACCTTGCACATGCTAGGAAAGTGCTCTATCACTGAGCTACATCCCCACCTCAAAAGTATTCCATTTGAGGCTGGAAAGATAGCTCAGCAATTAAGAGTACTTGTACCCCGCTACTAGTAAATTTGAGTCCAATCTACGTTGTCTCAAAAAACTATTTGCTAGACTTTTGCTTCTAGACAAGATGTAACAGTGACAGGATTTACTTACTCACTTGCTTAAAATAGCCAATAAAGCCATAAAACACTGGCTTTCATACAGTGGACAATGGATAACAATACAATAAATCCTGGAAATATAAACAAATAAGATATAGCCTACAATTGCCTAAGATAATTTCCAAGATCAAAAACTCAAAAGTAAGACATGAAAATACAGCTCACAATGAGAGGGTGTCAGAAGACCACAGGTAGTAACAGATTTCAAGTTCCTCTACCTCCCGCCTTTTGCCAGGGTCTCACTACATAGTCCAGGTTGGTCTTGAACTCAACATCCTTCTACTTCAGCCTTTGAGTACTGGCAACACAGGCGTGTGATTTCGAATCATGAGATGGAGGCATGGAAGTATAAAGCTGAACCCACACCAGTGACATACAGTGAGTGAAGCTAGTAGAATACTTAAAGCCCAGATGAGACTGATGAGTGAGAAGGCACAGCATGCAGTGTCACAAGGAAACAGACGGGAAAAAAGAAATCTGAAGCAAGGTTGGGGTTTATTAAAAATAATAAATTTATGAATATAGATTTGCATATGGGCATGAAGGGGAAGGAGGAGAGAGACAGAGGCTATTACATATATACAGACAGACAGACAGACACAACAAAAGCATAGTGGTACACACACCCAGGGCAGCATGAGCTTCTCAGAGAGGATGGCCTAAGTTACTTGAGGGTTCTTTAATCAGATAGATCCACTTCTAAGTGACCCAAGTCGTGACAGATGATTAGAAAAAGGAAACATGTAAAGAAATAATAGCTGAAAATGTCAATGAAAGCTTCTTGGATGTGCAGAAACAGGAAATCCAGCCACTTCCACCCAGAAGAAACAGGAAGAAAACTACATCAAAATACATTATCAAACTGCTTGAAATCAGCAATAAGGAGAAAATATTATAAGTGGCCAGAGGCTGAGTGTGGTGATGTGTGCCCTCAATATATAGGGACAGATGACATCAGGTTTCTTGTTATAAGTAATGCAAAGCAGAAGGCCATAGATAGTATCGTTAAAGTACTAGGAGGTAAACGGTTGATAGACTAGAAAAAATTTAAATACAAAAAGAAAAACTAGCACATCTGTGCACAAATAATGTTAAAGAACATATTCAGACTAGTCTTTTAAATATTTTATTAAATTATTATTATTATTATTATTATTATCTTTTTTTTTTGGTTTTTCGAGACAGGGTTTCTCTGTATAGCCCTGGCTGTCCTGGAACTCACTTTGTAGACCAGGCTGGCCTTGAACTCAGAAATTCGCCTGCCTCTGCCTCCCGAGTGCTGGGATTAAAGGCGTGCACCACCACGCCCGGCCCTTAAATTATTATTTTATATGTTTGAGTGTCTACATGTAAGTATGTGCACCACATGCATGTAGTAAACAGGGAGGCCAAGAAGGCGTAAGATCCTTTGGAACTGGAGTTACAGACGATTGTGAACCACCTACCATGTAGGTGCTAAAATCTGAACTCTTTGCAAAAGCAGCAAATATTCAACCGCTGGGCCTCCTCTCCAGCCCCAGGTGAGGTGTGTGTGTGTGTGTGTGTGTGTGTGTGTGTGTGTGTGTGTGTGTGTGTGGTGCGTGCATGCATGTGTGTGTGTGTGTAAGGGCAGTCTCCCTAGCACTCAGTGCTGTGCTGCCATCACTGCAGTGTCATTTAGAAACCCTCATCACTCCAAGCCCCTTCTTTTTCCATCTTCTGCAACTTTATGTCTGTGCTTTTGTCTGCTCTGAATGTCTTACATAAATTAAACAATACATTAATAATATATGTGACTCTGTCTGTCTCCTTTCATTTGGTAGATTTTCAAGGCTCACCCACGTTGTAATAATGGTTGGGTATTCAATTCCTTTTTATGGATGAATAATGTTCTACTGTGTGGTGTATTAGTCTATCAGGGTTGCTTTAACAAAATAACAGGCTGTGTGGCATACACAATAGACACTTATTTTCTCACAGTTCTGGGGTCCAAGATCAAGATGCCATCAGGGCTGGGATTTCTTAAGGCTTCTCTTTCTGGCTTGTAGATGGCCACCTGCTTGCTGTGTTCTCATTCGGCCTCTTCTCTGTGCATGTGTGGAAAGAGAAAGAGATCTCTGGTGTCTCTTCATTTTCTTATAAGGACACCAGCCTACTGATTTAGGGTGCTGCTATCCCACGGCCTCACTTAACCTCAAGTACCTCACTAGATACCCTAAAAGCATACTGAGGGCTGGAGTGTCAACAGAGAACCTTTAGAGGGCATACAATTTACCCTATAACATATGGATATGTAACATTGTGTCTCTCCATTAGTTGATGGACACCTGAGTTTCCACTTTAGGTCTTTTTCCAACAGTGCCTTTATGAACACACATGTGGAGGTTCTTGTGTAAACAGTGTTTTCAATTGGTAATATACTTTGTAGAGGAATTCCTGGGTTATATGGTAATTTAGCGTTTTAGGAACTTTCCACAATGGCTGTATATCTTAAATTTGCACCAGCAATTCAAGAGGGCTCCAGTTTTTGCAATTCTTTCCCCATTTTGTTTATTCTCAAAAGATTCAATAAATTTTAATTGTCTCTTACATACTCCCCCCACATACTCGCACACATACTCGCATGCACGCATACACACACACACACACACCCTAGTGAGCACAATGAGTCATTTCACTGTGGTTTTTATCTGCATTCCCCTAATGATTAATTGGTCTACACCATCTTTTCATATGACTTTTGACCATTTTTAGATCTGGTGAAATATTTGTTAAAGGCATTTGTCCAGTTTTATAAACTGGGTTGTGTGTTCTTTTTAAAATTAAGTTGCAGTTCTTTATCTCCTCTGGATACCAGCTCCTAATCAGGTATATTGTTATAATTTTATATATATATACATATATATTATAATCATATATGTATGTGGTTTGTCTTTCACAATCTTAATGTTTGTGGGTGTACATGTGCCATGGCTCAAGTGTGGAAGTCAAAGGACAATGGTTCGATGTGTTTCTCTCCTTCTTTTATATAGGTTCAAAGGACTGAACTCAGCTTGTCAGGCCTGATGGGCAAGCACCCTTAGCCACTGAGTCATCCCATGGCCTGTTTATCCACTTTTGAGTTAACTTTTGTAAATAATGGGGTATTAGGGTCCAACTTGACTTTTTTCTGTATGGAATCCACTTGTTCCAGCTGCATTTATTGGAAAGATGTCACCTGCACTGATTAATCGCCGCAGCCCTGTTATTTATACATGGATATATCTGTCCCCTGCTAGTCTTTTTTTTTTCCTCTCTCTCTTTGCTAGTCTTAATAAAAGACGTATTTTAAGTATTTTAAAATAAAAAAGTGAGTTCCTAACTTTGTTCTTTCTCACTACTGTTTTGGCGGTGGAGGGTCCGTGCAGCTCCAGAAGACATCATGGTCTGCTTGCCCATTTCCCCAAACACGCCGCTGGACTGGTTTTGTGTTGGTGGACTCTGCATCTGAGAGTCAAGGACTCTCTCACCATCTGTATGATCATACTCCCAGCTCAGGCAGTTGGGAGTTTTGATAGGGACCACACTAGACCTACAGATCTACTTGTAAGTACTGTTATCTTAATGGTATGATGTCTTCCAACCCATGGACACGGGCTATCTTTCCCACACTTCGTTAGGTTTTGGTCTTTTATAATTTCATATGGTGGGTTTTTGTTTCAGTACACACCTCTTCCATTTCTAGAGTTAATTTTTATCCCTAAACATTTTTAGTAGACTAGGAAACTGGCAGTATAAAAGGAAGAGGAGGATAATTAGAGACATAAAGATATTATTTATGTTTATTTTAGGTGTCCATGTACAATGTGCATGAAATGCCTGTGGAGTCCAGAAGAGAGCTTAAGACTCCCCCTGAAACTGATGTTATAAATAAATGAATTGCTTAATTCTGTTTTTGACTGGCTGTCTTTGAAAAATAAAGTTGCCATGAAAATCACAGTCACAAGGATTTATATACAATCCTGTGTACACAGAAATAGATGTGGACCCTTTCCTAGCTTAGCCTCCACAGGAAAATGTAGCATTGGCCAATATCTTGACCTCAGTCTTGTGAGATCCTAAGCAAAGGACTCATTAAGTTGTTCTAGTCTTTCTAATCTACAAATATGTGAGATAATATTATGTGTTATTTAAAACTGTGAGGTCTGGAATAATTTGAGTGGTAAAGAGAAACATAATTTGTAACAAAATATTCATATATCTTACCATAAAACCCAGTCATTCTAGTATTAGTAGTTTACCTAGAGAATCAGAAAGATGTACCCCTAAATTCTTGTACATTAGTGTTTGTACCAGCTAAAGTGGAAAGCAATTCAAATGTCCATCAATAGGAAAATTGATAAACTGTGGCTTCATGAAATAACACCCAGCAATAAAAGGAATTAAAGATGTACAAAGTAAGGTAGCTAAATCTCAAATCCTTACGCTGAAATGGAAGAACCTAACAGAAGAGTCATCTAATTTCTGTCACTGCAAATCAGTCAGCTTTCGTATATGTCTGTGAAAATGGAGTTATGTGGTATGCACTCTGTATTCATTAGGGTTTTATTGCTGTGAAGAGACACCATGACCACAGCAACTCTGATAGAGGAAAATATTTAACTGGCGCTATCCTACAGTTCAGAGGTTTATGAACTCTTGACCTCAGTCTTGTGAGATCCTAAGCAAAGGACTCATTAAGTTGTTCTAGTCTTTCTAATCTACAAATATGTTGAGATACTAACATGGCAATGTTCAGGCAAACATAGTACTGAAGAAGTAGCTGAGAGTTCTCCATCTGGATTAGCAGGCAACAGGAAGAGGCTGCTACACTGGGCCTTGCTTTAAGCATTTGAAACTCCAAAGACCACCCCCAATGATACATTTCCTCTATCAATGCCACATGTACTTCAACAAGGCCACAAGTCCTAATCCTTTCAAATAAGGCCACTCCCTCTGAGCCTATGGGGGCCATTTTCATCCAAACCACCATATATTCTGTCTGGCTTCTCTCAGCAGAAACATTTTTTGGGGAACAGATACAACATATAATGACAGAAATAGGGGTTTAAAAAGGACATGAACTTCTGGGAGTGATGGATGGTCACTGTACCAACTGTGGTGAGGGCTTCACAGGTATATACTACATAGAACAGAACTTTACACTTCATGTATGTGAAGTGTCATGTGTGTTAATTATTCTTCACTGAGACAGTCTGAGAAGCTTGCACTACTTACATGGCTTCCTCACAGATATGTTGGAGGAGAAAGGACAAACTCTGATGACCACAGACGAGGCCTCATTACTCCTCTACCAAGTCTCAAATATTTACTAAGTTCTTTGCTAGTTTCTATGAGAAACACCAACTTTAATCAGACTTATTTGATATTATATATATATAATTTATTTGGCCTCTTCCTAGTCTCTGGCACATAGTTCCTAAAACCCTTAGAGTCTTCAATGCAACAGTATCTTTCTGTGTCCTGAAAATATGGATGGTGGTTGGGAGGGTTTGAAGAGTTTCAGGTTAGGGACAAGGAAATAGTTAACTGACAGTGGGAATCAACCCTGTGTTCAGGTTTGGAGCTTTTAGCCCTATTCCCCTGACCTGTGAAGGTTGAATTGATCAATGGCCAATTATCTAGTCAGTCATGCTTACATAATGAGGATTGTAAAACCCAGATAAAGGCCTTTTTCAAAGGAGCTTCCAGACTATTCAACACTTGAAGGTGCTTGGAGGGTGGTATGGATACACCCTTTCTGTCTCCCTTACTGTCCTTTGCATTTCTTGTTTGGCTGTTCATCCATATTCTTTGTGGTATTCTTTACAAGCCAGCAAGCCTATGTTTCTGAGTTCTGTACACCACTCCAACAAATTGATCAAACCTAAGAAAGGGTATCCCATGAATTCTAATGTTTGACTAGAAGCACAGATCACAGCTTGAGGCTTGAAAGTGTCACATGAGGTATGAGGTGGGACAGATAGGCTGTGGGACTGAACCTTTGAATCTAAAGCTTCTTCTAGACAGTATGAGAACCAGAGGATGCTCAGCTGGTGTATGAGAATCTATAGACAGTATGAGACCTGAGCCAGAGGATGCTCAGCTGGTGTATGAGAATCTATAGACAGTATGAGACCTGAACCAGAGGATGCTCAGCTGGTGTATGAGAATCTATAGACAGTATGAGACCTGAACCAGAGGATGCTCAGCTCTTAATAGTATGAGAATCTATTAAGTATGTGTGGGGATACCCCTATACACTTAGTGTCAGAAGTGTTGTGGTGTGTGTGTGTATGTGTGTGTGTTTATGTGTGTGCAGACAGGAAAACAATGGTTTTCGCTATCTCTCATACCTAGAAACTGTTCTAATAAAGCATATAACCTTGACTTCTTAGAGCCAGACCTGATAGCACAGGCTGGTAAATACCAGGTACTCAAGAGGCTGAAGCAGGAGGATCATAAGTTCAAGGCCTGCCTGCCTGACTCAGTGAAACCTTGTCTCAAAATTAAAAACCAGAAGAGGGGTTGTGTTGTAACTTGGTGGTAGTGTCTGCCTAGTACACACAGTGTGCTGGGTTTGACCAGCAACACACACACACACAAAGAATGACTAGGGTTTGTAAATCATCAATAGTTATTTTTCACATTGGTTTCATGAGGATCCTTACCAGAAGCAAATCCCTCCCAGTGACTACGTGTCAACTGCTCCATACAGCCCACAACCTTGCTCCACACGTTGTCAAACACATAAGCAAGAACATCCTCTTTCATGCAGTAAAATGGTGCAATGGGAGGGTACCCTAATTTCTGTTTCTCTGTAGCTGCTTCTGATTTGTTTCCATGAAATCCCTCTTCCCTGGAATAGAAGCAAGAGGGAAAGACTTCATGATTATTCTTCCCTAAGCACCACCACTGTCCGTGACACTCAGCAATGTGCTTGGTGCACCTGCTCCACCCTCCTCCCCTCTGCTAGTGTAGCACCTGAAGCTACCTTGTGAGGTAAAGGAGTCCTCACTTGAAAAACCTGGGTTCCTTCTTGACATCTGTAGAATAGATTCCTGTAAGTACAATTAGTGAGGTAAAGGGTACCTGCTTTGCAATGTGAAAGACCAGGGCCACCATCTTCTCAAGAGCTTCTATATTCCAACAGGGAAAGAATATGCCATTTAATCAGGTAAATAAAGATTTACCTGCTCTCCTCTCAACTATATATCACAGTAGATCATTATTGTCTGACATTTTATATCTAATGAAAATGTGGTTGCATTTCATAAATTTAAATGTTCTGCACATAAGAACTTTAGGTTTGTCTTCCTTTTCCTGATTAATCCTTAGTTCTTTTCTTATTGATGTATATTTTAAGCAAATTAACTCTATGAACGTAGTGCATACATTTTTGCCTCATTTGTCACTGTTTTTGACTTTGTGTTTCTTTTTCCTATGCAGAAATGCCACCTAATATCATCATTTAAGAACTTTTTATCTGACTCATAGATTTTGTATTAGGTTTTTAAAAATGCATTTGAACACTAAAATAGTGGCACATAATTTTAATTCCAGCACTTGGAAGGCAGGTGGATCTTTGTGAGTTCAAAGCCAACACTGTCTATATATCAAGTTCCAGGCCAGAAAGGGCTATATAGTGAACCCTTGTCACAAACAAACAAACAAACAAACAAACACTTCCATATTTATTGAACCTACATGATTTGATCAGTTATATACAAATTTTATGTGTGAAATTTAAATTTTGTAGAAAGGGGCAGGGCAGTGGTGGCACAAACCTTTAATCCCAGCACTTGGGAGGCAGAGGCAGGTGGATTTCTGAGTTCGAGGCCAGCCTGGTCTACAGAGTGAATTCTAGGACAGCCAGAGCTACACAGAGAAACCCTGTCTCGAAAAACCAAAAATAAATAAATAAATAATAAAAAATTGTAGAAAAACTTTGTTAGGAATGTGACTTTTTCCTGGAGGTATCTCTATTTGTATGAATTTGCATGCTAAAGCTATCACATATACTCATTTCCTGCAGGCATTCTCATTTATGTGTGAACATCAGTATCTTCAGTTAGCCAACATTTGCCCCCATGGTTCTGGAGTTTCAGCCCAGGATCTTCTGTATATTGGGCAAATTTTGTTTTGTTTTTTTCCACTGAGTATATAGCGCCAGCCTTTTAACTTTTTATTTTAAGGCAGTGTCACCCCAAGTTATATAAGCTGGCCTGATCTCACTTTATAACTCAGGCTGGCTTTGAACTTGTGACTCTCCTTGGCTCGGTTTCATGAATAGCTGTGATTATAGGCCTGTTCTAGAAGGCCAACTTTAGAACTTTAGTTAGTAACATTCTAAAGGTCCACCTATTGTGTTACTTTCTAAGAATATATTTTGGTAGCATATCTAATAAGGCTGCTGAACTTTCAAAGTCTTGCCCATATTACCTGAAGATTCACTTCGGTTTACTCTCATCAGAAAAAAGGAAAGGTGCGCTAGGAACACATACCAGCCATTTGTATCACATTTTAAGTTAGTCAATAAACTTCATTCTTCATAACTTAAGAGGAAGGACCAAAGGGGCAGACTTTTGATTTGAGAAAAACAAAAGACAGAAGTAGATGAGAAAGATCAGGGAAGGAGGGGTCTCTGGAAGAATCAAAAACACTAATTCCAAATTCCTCTACACACGGAGCTAGCTCAGTGGTGGTTGGTACAGCAGTCTGCCTATTTGCTGGCTATCGGGCAGTGTGCACAGGAGTGAGCACAGGAGTGCATATGGCTGTAGAAAATACCATAGGAAGAAGAGATGGCTATAAGCATATGACACAATCACCAAATGCAACCACACAGTCTAACACAATGCTGTTAAAACTATTGGTTCTGGAAATATTATTTTTTTTAAACAAGGGGCCATTCCCCATTAACTAGTTTTGTGTGTGATGTGTGTGAGTGTGGATGTGTGCATGCCATGGTACACAAGTAGAGGACAACCTTAGGTATCAGTCTTTGCCTTCTGTCTTGTTTGAGATGGGATTTCTCTTGTTCACTAGTAGGTATACCATGCTAATTGCTCCATCAGCTTTTGGAGATTGTCTTGTCTCTGCCTCTCAATTCCTTGTACAAAAAAAATCTGGAATGACAGTCATCTGTGCTACTGCACTAAGCTTCTGTGGGTCCTAGGGATCTGAACCAGTCTGTCAGTTTTGTATGACATGCACTTTACCCACTGAGCCATCTCCTGAGGCCTTTTTTTTTTTCTTCTTCTTCTTTTTCTGAGACAGGTTCTTACATAGCCCAGACTTGCCTTTAATCTCCTCTATAGCTGAGGATAGAACCTCTGATTCTATTACTACCTTCTGAATACTGGCATTACAGGCAAGAGCCACTCTTCCCAGTTTACCTGATGCTAGGGACTGAATTCAGAGCTTTGCATTAGTTGGGAAGACAATTTACCAATTGAGCCACATCCCAGTAATTCTACAACTTTTAATGACTTAGACAAATATTTTACATTTCAGACAGGTAGCATGCGGCATGATGAAAGCACTGAGTTTAGCAGTTGAATGAGGTTTTGGCTTAACTTTACCTCAGACAGATCACTTAAGCACTCTGGGTCTCACCTGTCCCATTTCCAGGTAACATCTGATCTATGACTTCTATCAGAATACAAGTAGATATTAATAAACATTATTAACTGATAAACTATGTACCCTTTTACAGTAAGAATTAGATGGCCATGGTGGCGCACATCTTTAATCCTAGCACTTGGAAGGCAGCAGCAGGTAGATTTCTATGAGTTCGAGGCCAGCCAAGACTACAGAGTGAAATCCTGTCTTGAAACTAGAATAACAAAGTAAGAAAGTTTATTTTAAGTAAACAAAGTTCACATCTCTTCAACTACTCTTTGATGTTTCCGTTTCCACTGGTGATAATTTGTAAAAGGATAAAATCAAATTAGGTAGATAAAATTAGTCATTTAAAAATCTTTGTTTGTAGGAAAAGGCAAAATGTAAGTGAAGGAGGAAGGCGTGGAGGGACCGTTTGTGTGTGGGAGCAATAGGACATGACCTCTGCATGTTGGAGCTAATTGGAAACAGAGTCCAAATTGTTACAAATCTACTTATAGGTGATATCAATAGTGCAGTTTCAAAAAAAGGTAGATGCTAATACATAAATACATAAATCAGAGTGAAAATCTTAAAAGGCAGTACTCACATATCTGTGTGGTCAAAAGCTAGGTACTCCTCGATTATTCCTTCAGAAAAGATTATACAGTCTGCCTCCTCTCCTCCAACAGCAGACAAGCCAGAGGTTTTGATGGTGGGAGATGGTTTATAAGAAGATGAAAAATGTAACTTCTTTCCCCTTATACTAAATCTTGGCAAGGGAAGAAAAAGCAATATTAATGACATATTAAACTAGCTCCCACACAACTAGTAACATAACTTTTGGAACAAACCCTCTTTGTCCTGGTAATACTTTCCTAAATTATTCTAATTTTTCCCCCAGTGCCAGGGGTATTAGACTCAGTACCTTGGTCATGCTAGGTGATACTGCCTGGCTCTGAGTCGTATTTCTCTTCTGATGAGAATGCAGAGCGTCTTCTCATACACCTGATAGCCATTCATATACGTTTAGAGAACTGTCTATTTATATCCTCTGTCCACTTTCAGTTAGGATGTTTTTAGTTTTGAGTTGCAGAAATTCCTTTGTCCTTCTGGCTTTGCAAACACTTTATCCTATTCTCTCCTTCTTCTGGTTCATTATCTGCATTTAGGAATTTGACTAGTTTTGATGTTGCCTATGATATTATGTCCTAGAAGTCACTGTAAAGCCAGTGTCATGAAAGCTTGCCCTGTGCTTCACTGTAGGGCTGCTGTTCTGTGTACACCATGGTAAGGGCTGACGTTGTTACCTAGGAGGTGGGATCTAGTTCCCCCACAGCATTGCTCTCAACAGACTCTGTTGGAATGTGTATTTATAATAAATATAGTTGGGTATCGTGGAATATGCCTTTAATCCCAGCATTTAAGAAGCAGAGGCAGGTGGATCTCTGTGAGTTTGAGACTATTTTGCTCTCTATAGTGAGTTCCAGGTCAGCTAGGGCCATAGTGAAACCCTATCTAGACACAACTCTTAAATTAACCTGAAGCAGAAGAATGCATAGTTTATCCCTGCTGACTCAATCTTCCTTCCTTCCTTCCTTCCTTCCTTCCTTCCTTCCTTCCTTCCTTCCTTCCTTCCTTCTCTCCTTCCTTCCTACTCTCCTTATTTTCTGGCTTGTGCTTTAACTTCCTGGACTACCATTTTGACCTACACACTACCATTTATGTTGAAGACAACCTTAATCTCAATTTATACATTAGTCTGCTTTTTTGTGTATTCTATTATCATGAAAACATGTTATTTTCTCATTTGGATTAAAAAAAAAAAAACCATAAAGGAAGTTGAAGAATGTCAGTGGTATCCCAGGCAATGTGGTGTGTGTCAGTAAGACATACAGATAATTACTAAATTGCTTATGTGTGGCTTCCTCCCAGTCCAAGAACACTTCCAAAAATGAAAGTAGACCAACCCCATTTTAATGTGTTTAAGATATGAGAGACAGCCAACACGGGAGGATTGCTGAGTGAGAGACAAGAAAGTGACATATAATAGAGGACATATAAGCAGGCAGGGCCAGCTTATACATTTTATATTTTATTTTAAAGGCAATGGCAATCTATCGGAAGCTCTTTTAATGCAATGTGACAAATTGATAGGCTTTTTGTAGAGACTCTTAGCCATTGATAAACCTTATTTGATGGCAACCTGCTATGCTGATCTAAAACACTTTTACTCAGGGCACGCTTCTCTGACACCTCATAGAACAAAACGTGGTCAAAGAGCACAACTAACACACACACCTGAGAAGCTAGGCTTTGCTCTTCTGTGTCACCATCCTCCCGAAGGAGCCGTTACTGCAAGTTAGAGGACTGACTGGTGTGCTTGCATCATAAGATACTTACATGGTAGAATCTCTTTCTTGAGACAAGGCTGCTTCGTGTGGAGCTGACACAGCAGAAGGGGATCTAGGGTACAATCCGTAGCCTTCACTCGGAGTGATTATCTGCCTACCCAGAATCCTTCAAACAAAGAACACAGTGAAGCACCTTCACTTGGCACGCATGCAAAAGCATTTCAGCAACACATCTGATGGCTCTCCATGGAAAGCCTGCAGATTCTGTCAGACGCTGGTTAAGAATGACTATTCCCTTTGATAGAATGTTTATGGAAAAGATAAAGCCATCACCAAGAAAAGTTAGGGATGCAGTGCAGTGGTAGAACACCTGCCTAGCTTGACAAGGCTCTGGGTTCAATCCCCAGCACACATCCCACACCACACACTGCATACCCCACACCCTCACCTATACACACCTTTCAAAAGAAAGGTTCTCTGGAATGTCCCGAATGACACTCAAAAGCCAGCTACTGATCTATTTTACTTGGCTGGTGACATGATAGCTCATGTCTGCAGTCCCAGGAGGTATAGGCTAGAGGAGGATCTGGAGTTCAAGATCATCAGCTCAAATGCAGAGTTCAGTGCTTGGGTCTGGAGAGATATCTTAGAGGTTAAAAGCACTTTCTGCTCTTGGAGAGGACCAGGCTCAGTTTCCAACACCCACATGGCAGTTCACAACTGCCTGTAACTCCAGTTTCAGAGAATCAGACATGCTCCATGGGCACCAGGTACATGTGCATTTATATACTTTTTGGCAAAACATTTATAACATATAAGGAGGGTTTTTTTGAGACAAGTTACACTATGTAGCTCTGGTTGTCCTGGATCCTACTATGTAGATCAGGTTGGCCCTGAACTCACAGAGATCTACCTAACTTTGGAATGTTGGGACTAAAGGCATGTAACACCATACCCAGCCTAAGGAAAAATATTTTAAAAAAAAATGTCAAGGCCAACCTGGGCTGCTTGAGACCTTTTGTCATATGTACACAGGCACATTCAAAACACAGTTTTACTTAATCACAGCACTTGGGAGGCAGAGGCAGGTGGATTTCTGAGTTCGAGGCCAGCCTGGTCTACAGAGTGAGTTCCAGGACAACCAGGGGTATACAGAGAAACCCTGTCTCGAAAAACAAAAAAACAAACCAAACCAACCAAAACCAAACCAAACCAAACCAACCCAACAAAAAACCAGTTTTACTCATAGCTAGATGTGGTGGCCCATGCACCAATGAGGCAGAGGCAGGCAGATAAATGAGTTGAAAGCCAGCTTGTTATACACAGTGATGCCCTGTCTCCAAAAAAAAAATTGTTCAATTAGAATTTCATGGTGTTAGGAGAAGTCCAATAAACTTGTACTAACTTGAGTTTTTTTTCAGCTGAGGCTTTACACACATGGCTTTCAATAATTTCACCAAAATCGTGTACATTAAAAACAAGCAGTGGTGGCGTATGCCTTTAATCCCAGCACTTGGAAGGCAGAGGCAGGCGGATTTCTGAGTTCGAGGCCAGCCTGGTCTACAGAGTGAGTTCCAGGACAGCCAGGGCTACACAGAGAAACCCTGTCTCGAAAAACCAACACAACCAACCAACCAAACAAACAAACAACAAAAAGGAAAACCAAACCAAAAGGCAAAACAAAAACATGCTGAGGCCAGGTAAGCCTTTAAATGCCGGCACTTTGGAGACAGAGAGGAGGATCTCCGAGGGTCACAGCCAGTCTGGTCTACATAGTGAGCTCCTCCTCAGCCAACGTTTCATAGTGAGACTCTCTCTGAAAAAAGAAAACCCCTAGGGCTCCTAAAGGTTTGGGAAGCAGGAGTGATACCTGAGGTGAGGGAAGCTGGCCGCCCACTGCTGGCACTCTTTCTGCAGACCCTGTGTGTGCGTGCTCAGCTTCTGCTCATACAGGAGCTCGTCGATGGCTGTGAACATGGCCTGCACTTTCTCAGTGGCATTCTGGTCAAGTTCCTAGAAACAAACAAACAAACAAACTCATCCCCCAACACTTAGATGAGCTCTAAATGTGCAGAGGGGCTGGGACTGTTTAGCCAGCTCACTGAATCCTCCTGAGAAGACATCAGACTAATTCACCCCCACCTCTGAGGCCATAGATACAGTCCTGCTCACCTGCTCTATATCATTTGTACGTCCTCCCCAGATTCACCGTCTTAGTCTACCCACCCACCTTCTCTTCAGTTCCAACAATGTTTACCTGTAAAATGCTAGTTTCTTCTCCTCTTAGGTACTCTTCTATTTTAAGGGTACATGTGCCTGCGTGAGGCCAGAAGGGCCTAGGGCATTAGGTTTTCTCTGCATCACTCTGAGCCTGTTCCTGAGGCAGGGGCTCTTCCCGAGTCTGGGGCTTGAGTCTCAGCTAGGCTGGAAGCCAGCAAGCACCAGCAATCTTGAGATTACAGGTGGGGTGGGGGGAATCCAGCTTGTTATATGGATGCTGGACTCTAGACTCTGGTACCAGTGATATCTAACCACTGAGACATTTTGCCAGCCCCCCACCCCGACATTTATCTGTTTGAAAGTCCCTTTTTCTCTTTCTTCACACGATCACGTCTTCAGTCCCAAGTCTCAGCCTACGATACACTCTAGAGTCTCAAGTAAATACACCTTGTTATATATCCTGTTTCAGCACCGTGCTAGAGCACTTTGCCATACTCTCTGTACCTTACATCCTTGTTAGTCACTCACTAGACTTCTGAACTATGAAAGTCTCACCCTATACCCTAAAGTAACAACTGCAACAGACAGATACACTCAAATATTCCTTGAAGAGGCTAACAAAACCTGAAAACCCAAACACTAAATACAGGAATGCTTGCATTGCAATATGTTAACACCAAGAACTACTATATATACTATTCTAGCTGACAGATATGGAGGCAATAATAAACATCAACATTAACATTGGTAAATGACAAAAGGAGAAAATAGTACACACATGCGTAAAAACTAAGGGAACTATAGATACATGAAAAACTATTAGAGAGTGATTAATGGTAATAACAATAGATTTAAACAATCAGGATTCTCTGTAAAGAGAGCAGCTAACTATATTGTTTAAAATCAATATGGAGGAGGGTTGGGGAGATGGCTCAGTGAGTAAGAGCACTGACTGCTCTTCCAAAGGTCCTGAGTTCAAATCCCAATAAACACCTATAATGAGATCTGGTGTGTCTGAAGACCGCTAGAGCATACTTATGTATAATAATAAATAAATCTTTGGGCTGGAGAGAGTGGGACCGACTGGAGCAAGTGTGGTTGACTGGAGCAAGCAGACGTCCTAAACATTCAATTCCCAAAAACCACATGAAGGCTCACAACCACCTGTATAGCTACAGTGTACTACATACATAAAATAAATAAATAACTCTTTAAAAAAATAAAATAAAATCAATATGGTGGGAGCTGGACAGTTGACTCAGTGGATTAAGATGCTAGCCTGCAAGCCTTACACTGAGTACAGTGACTTCACAAAGTCGTCCTATGACCTCCACACATGGACCATGGTACCGGCACCCCCACACATAATATGCATGCATGCACAATTTCTTTTAAAAATTAAACTGAAAAAATAAATAAGCCGTGCACAGTGGCACATGCTTTTAATCTCAGCACTTAGGAACAAGAGACAGGCAGGCCTTTATGAGATTGAGGTCAGTCCGATCTGTATAACAAGTTCCAAGACAGCCAGTGCTACTTAGTGGAACCTTGTCTCAAAACATGGATGCTGAGTAAAACATCTGGGCATGGAGATGCACTGGGGAGGAAGAAGCATATGGATCTCTGTGAGCTTGAGGGCAGCCTTGTCTACTTAGTGAGTTTCAAGATAACGAAAGTTACACAAAAATTCCTAGTCTCAAAAAACAATATATAGACAAATAAGTAAATAAGGTAAAAAGTGATCAAGGAAATCACCTAATGATGACCTCTGACCTCCAGACTTGTTTACAAGGCAAGCATAATTCTTTTCCTTTTTTTTTTTTTTTTTTTTTTTTTTGGTTTTTTGGGACAGGGTTTCTCTGTATAGCCCTGGCTGTCCTGGAACTCACTCTGTAGACCAGGCTGGCCTCGAACTCAGAAATCCACCTGCCTCTGCCTCCCGAGTGCTGGGATTAAAGGCGTGCGCCACCACTGCCCGGCAAGCATATTTCTATACCACACACACATGCACAGGCGCACACGCACACATGCACACGGGGCAGAAGACTGGAGCGATGATGGTCCCTCAGTCCCCAGAACTGCAGCAGAATGATTAGCAGACAACTCACACCATATCCCCAAGAGAAGTCAGAGCTGCCTTCTGTTGAGATTCCTGTGCCTGTATAGCTTGGAAAAGCAGAACGCGAATTCGAATTCCCAGTGTCAGTTGATGTAATAGGTGATTCTTGGGTGATGTCAGATTCACTAAATGGACAATTTGGGAGAAAGGGAGAAAAAAAGAAAATTCTTATGTTTCCGCAGCAACTTATCAGGTGGTAAGCATGTATACAATATATCAGTAGAGGAAAAAGTAAACTTGAAATCCAAGCACCCTGTAAGAACACTAATCTGTATAGAATGGATGTCAGCTGTGTTAAATAATGCTTGTCGTTTTTTGTTTTTTTTTTAAAGATTTATTTTATTTATTATATGTAAGTACACTGTAGCTGTCTTCAGACACTCCAGAAGAGGGCGACAGATCTGGTTACAGATGGTTGTGAGCCACCATGCGGATGCTGGGATTTGAACTTATCACCTTCGGAAGAGCAGTCGGGTGCTCTTACCCACTGAGCCATCTCACCAGCCCCAATGCCTGTCGTTTAACCCCTGCCACTGTAAGCTGCCAGTGCAGGGCTAATTAACTGCCTTTAAAATTCCAAGAATCTCAGTTTTGTTTTGTTTTTTAAAGATTTATTTAATGTGAGTACACTGCAGCTGTCTTCAGACACACCAGAAGAGGGTGTCAGATTTCATTACAGATGGTTGTGAGCCACCATGTGGTTGCTGCGGATTGAACCCAGGACCTCTGCAAGATCAGTCAGTGCTCTTAACCTCTGAGCCATCTCTCCAGCCTCGCTCAGAATCTGAGTTTTATTCCCAGGTTTGACCCTAGATGTTGCCTTTCCAGTCTTTCCTATGACAGCACGCTGCTCCTCAGAGCTCCCTTACAGTCTTTCCTATGACAGCATGCTGCTCCTCAGAGCTCCCTTACAGTCTTTCCTATGACAGCATGCTGCTCCTCAGAGCTCCCTTACAGTCTTTCCTATGACAGCATGCTGCTCCTCAGAGCTCCCTTACAGTCTTTCCTATGACAGCACACTGCTCCTCAGAGCTCCCTTACAGTCTTTCCTATGACAGCATGCTGCTCCTCAGAGCTCCCTTACAGTCTTTCCTATGACAGCACACTGCTCCTCAGAGCTCCCTTACAGTCTTTCCTATGACAGCACACTGCTCCTCAGAGCTCCCTTACAGTCTTTCCTATGACAGCATGCTGCTCCTCAGAGTCCCCTTCTTAGTAACTACAGTGATTACTGACTCTGCACTCACTGTATGACAAGCACTGCATGAAGCTTTACATACCTTGTCTGATTTATAGCCACAAGACCATAAAAGAGATGGTAACTGTCTTTTCTTGGTCAAACCAACTAAGGATTTGTCTTGTCACTTTTACTGACTAGCTTCCAAAGAACCAACTTCTGATTATTATTTTTCTATTTCAGTATCCATTATTTCACTTGCCCAATGGTACTAATGGTAATAATTGCCAGGAACAGAATTAAAATCACATATCTGATCCATTCTTTTTAATTTACCTACTTAACAACTACATATTACTTCTGGTGGGCTGAAGAGCTGTCTCTAAAGTTAGAACATGAACTACTTTACAAGAGGGCCCAAGTTCAGCTCTCAGCACCATGGGCGCACACACACACACACACTCCACACACACAAATGGGGCAGGGGGAGATGTGTATGTGGGGGAGGCTTTACAAGTCCAAGCTCCAGCAAGCCTTCTGCCTCAGGCTCTCATAGAGATAACATTTCTTGTTTGGTCTCACTAGCACAGGCGTGGTCCCAATGAACAAACCCTTTGCCATTCTCAAGTGCAGCAAGCAAGCAAGCATGCTGTGTGGTCGTACCTGTGAGAACTTGTATCTCTCTCATGGCTGTCGTTGGTAGAGGAAATGTCATCCAGCTGCTCTGGAAGAGGATGGTGGTTAAGAGCGTGCTTTGTTAGTCCTTTCCTGTGAAAGATAATAAAACAGTCTTTATATTTTAATTTCCTGTAAAGAAGTCACACGTACAGTATTGTACGTGTAAGTGCACACCATGGTGTGTATGTGAAGACTGGGACCAACCTGTGAGAGTTGGTTCTCTCCTTCTACTTTGTGAGTCCTGGAACTGAACTTGATTGTCAGCCTTGGTGGCAAGTACTTTTACATGCTGACCATCTTGTTAGCCCCTAGTGAAAATACTTTAAAATTAAAAAAAAAAATTATGTGTAGGTGTCTATGCCTGCTTTGTATGTACCACATGCACAAAGGGTGTCATATTTGGACTTTGAGTTACAGGCAACTGTAAGCAACTGTAAGCCCATGTTTGGAACTAAACTCGGATCCTCTGCAAGAAAAATAAGTATTCTTAATTTTTGAGCCACATTTTCAGCCCCACCATACACTTTTAAACCACGTCTATCACTAGAGGGAGAGAAAAATTCAAGTGTACATTCTTAGCTTTACAAATAAATACAGTACAATTCACTAAAATCTCAGAATGCTCATCTCCACTGGGAAGGTTTGGAGCCAGACCACTTAGATTTAACACTGACTCTATCACTTAACCATCATATATCATTAAGCAGTTATTTAATCCTGTTTTAAGTGAAACACTTGCACTAGGGATTCATGATGTGTGTTTGCATATTAAAGCCCTGGGCAGACTCCCTATAGAGAAACTTGTAAACCTCTGTTTAACCTACCATGTCTCCTGAATACGTCTGACTATAGAATTTTGTGAGGAAACGATGCCTGCTCTAGATAACTATGTCTGGAAGATAGAATAACTCATGTATTGTTTATTCCAGCAGACAAGCCCCAGCAGAAAATAGACTCCAGAGGAGTAGTGCCCAACAGATAGATGATTAAAAAATTATGAGCCGGGCAGTGGTGGCGCACACTTTTAATCCCAGCACTCAGGAGGCAGAGGCAGGTGGATTTCTGAGTTCAAGGCCAGGCTGGTCTACAAAGTGAGTTCCAGGACAGCCAGGGCTATACAGAGAAACCCTGTGTTGAAAAACCAAAAAAAAAAAAAAAAAAAAAAAAAAAAGTGAATGTTTTATATTTTGAGGTGGTCACACACACACAAACCTCACACCTTGCTTATATGTGTGAATAAAAAGTTTAAATGAAAGTCAAGGCTGGAAATATAGCTCAGCAGTGGTACTTCCTAGCATATCTGAGGTACTAAGTTCAATTCTCAGCACCAAAAAAGGGGGTGGGAGGCTACCCTGAGACTATCAACCTTGCGAAACTCTTTTAACATCTATAACTAGCAACTGCTAGAGAATGCTACTGCTTCAAAATGGATGGGCTCTGTAACAGCTAACATTAAAACATTCATTTAAATACACTAGCATTTCTATGCATTTAATCCTCATCGTTCACTCCACTATGATTCCCTTTTGGACAGGCTATTTTTAAGAACTATAAAAAATAGCATCAAAAACAAGTAGTACAAATAACTACACAGGCTCAGTAATTTCAGCACAGAAGATGCCTATCCAGAGTTTCTTTACACAAAATGTATTTTTAGCATCTCTGGTTAGAAATAATTATAAAAGCAAATCTGGGGCTGATGAGATGGCCCAGGAAATAAAGGTACTTGCCACCAAGCCTCATGATCTGAGTTCTATCAGCAAGACTCTCATAGTGGAAGGAGTGACTCTTGGAAGCTGTCTTCTAACCTCCAAATGTGTGTCATGGTGCGTGTGCATGTGCTTGTATACACTAAATGGAATTTTAAAAATTAAAAGCAGATTTCAAGTTAAATCCTTCTCACTTTGGGGAAATGACTATTTCTTGGTTTTATTCCCTAAAGAGCTTATTATCTGATTTGCTGTTGTGTAAATAACATTCCTTAATAGATAACATGCTTCTGAAAAGCAAGGGGAGGCTCCTTCCTTTGTATGGCTCTTACCAAGTAAAGGCAGGAAGAAGAAAGTAGTGCTGTTCCTTACTGAGGAGCTATTATGTACCAGCCCTTCACCATCATTTTAGGTATACTTGTACATCTTAGTTGTTAGCACCAAGCCCCACTTAACTATGTGACCCTTGACCTGCGTTGCCAGGACAACCACCTTCAATCCCACAGTCCACCTGGCTCAGTCTCCACCATCAATTGTGTGACATCATTTTCCATATAAATTAGGAAGTCACCCCCTCCTCTCTCTTTCTTCTCTCTCTTCTCTCCTCTCTGTCTCTCTTTCTCCTCTTCTCTGCCCCTCCTCTACCTGCTCAATAAACCTCTTCCACGTGGAACCACCTTGGCCTGTTTGCTATTTGGTTAATCCGCCTAAAACATATACAGATATGATATTTTTCATATCATTAGTTGTATACATAGACAGAAAGGCCCAGATCTAGTTGTTTCCTAAAAGGTAACTGGCAAGAAAAGCATCCATCTAAATATCTCAGGTGTGACTTTAAATGAAAGCTACTGGAATGCAGAGTAAGTGTATGGCTGTTGAAATTGCTTACTTCAATGAGAACGACCAATGGCATTTGGTTTAAACGTTCAGGCCCTATTGGGTTCAGCTGTGGAACCTTTCTAATTTTATCTGAGAAACAGAAGCTAGTTACAGCAATCTTTCAGAATTGTTGAAAGGATCAAGAAAATGCAGGTTCTTTTGAAATTGCAAAGTTCCAGTAGATATAAGGCGCCAAGTTACAACTCTTTTACTAAGGGTACAAAGCAGGTCTTTAAAGTACAAGTGCTTGCTTTTTAGCATTATTTGCAGGGGGTGTGACGGCAATGTGTGAATGGCTTGACAACAGGCTTTACAATCGGATTGACCCTTGGTTTGGACTTCGGAGCTGCACCACCTTCTAGACACAACCTTTAGACCTGTGATCTTTATTTGTAGGATGTGCAAAGTTGGTCTCAATCTGATTTTGCTATTGCATTCAAGCAAACAGCTTTGCATGGTGTTCTGAACTAGACACGTTCTACTTTATTGTGGCATTCAGCTATTATCTTATCTTCAGTGGGGTCAAAAGCACTGTGGGATCAATGGATGCTACTGATGATCCACTCCCTCAATTCCGGTCGTAACAGCCCCAAAAGCACACTCTAAGCTGGTGACCCAAGGACAAAAGGCAGCTTCCACCAGGGCTAGGAGGTGAGAATCGGGATAGTATTTTCCCTCCCTATGCCTGGGACGGGAAAGGAGAGGACGGGTTAAGGTCCCTTGAGCTCCGGCGGCCCAGGCTGGGCGAGCAGAGCAATCCACTCACAGCTCCACGCTCTGTGGCACGGCCTTCCGAGTGTATCTGGAAATCATCCTCCTTTTTCTCCTCTGAGGCCGGGGTGGGCAAGCCAGGGCGGGGGCCTCGGGGCCTGGCCCTCCCGCCGGCTCCGGCCCGGCCCCCTCCTGCCACCTACCGGCCCCGTCTCGCCCCGTCTCGCCCCGTCTCGCCCCGTCGCTTAGATTCCGGACCGCCACCTCCTAGAGTTCCCACTCTATAGCCTTCCGACCTGCCTCCTTCCTCTCGTGAGCGGAAGTGACGAAGGTACAGCATCTTTCGGAAATTGGCTCCGATGCGCATTAGTGACTACACTCGGGGTTCCGAAGCTTCACGACTTGTAGGCGTTCAGGCGTGGATCTAGGTTCAAGCGAACGCGAGGACCCATCGTGGACCGAGATTGGGCGGTTGGTGGTCGCCTCTGACCAATGCCAGAGCAGAGGCGCACAAGAGAGCTATTAAAAGGGATCGCTTTACTTTTGTCAGGTGGAAGAAGAGAATCAAGTTTGGTGAAGGAACATTATACCGCGCCGGGACAGTGCTCCTGGTCGCTCCTCTTCTGTGCTCTCGGGTATGTCGTTTGTCATTAACTCACATGATCTCAAGTCCAATTCTGACTCTGTAAATTCTACATAAAGAGACCTGCTTGGATTTAGGGTGAGGGTGGTTAGAGTTTTTCCTTGATCCGCCGGGTTGAGAGGCAGCACGATTCTAATTGATGGTGAGTGGGTAGTTGCATAGAAGATGCAGGTTCCTTATTGGTTTATTGCAAAGCCAAGTAAACTTAGGAATTAAATTGGTGCATTAGGTGGGCATCCGGAACCATGGTGAATTATTTTGGGACGAAACTCTGACACACAAATGTTGGCAGTTTTAAATCTATAGAGGCCCTGTAGAGCAAGGGACACTGCTTTTTAACGCACCTAGTAACACAATTTTAAAGGAAGGTGTTTTAGAGACGGCAGACAAACACTTTCATTTCACGATTAATTAAAAAGCTCAAGAAAGTAGAGTGCCTAAAGTATGCCACTGACTGAAGCACAGTTGGAAGGTGTGAGAGAATAATGGATAGTAATGTAATGTTTTCAAACTGTGTTACATACACTGCTGCCGGCCAAAAGGCAAACATTTATTTGTTTGTGAGAAAGGGTCTTATGTTGCCTAGACTAGCCTCAGATTCCTGGACCCAGGTGATCCTTTTGCCTTGGTCTCTCAGCTGAGACCACCCATTGCACCTAGCTATTTTTAACATTTATCCTCTCATACTTCTTTGGTTTGGGAAGTGAGTTGTTGGATTTTTCATTTACTCCATAATATCAGGTTTTCCAGTTCACATAATTTAAATTGAAGGAAGATAGTTTAAAGTCTAAATGTTATTCAGAGGATAAGTCAAGTGGCGTCTGGTAAAGGCCAGAACCATGACGGTAGGTGCGTATTAAATTGGGGGGAAATAATGTAGTCACCTAGAGGAATTCTGAGAATGCTGTTATTCCTCCTTTTGTGTGGCTTACGTCACTGGAACTTTGATGGCCATTTCTAGAGAAGAATGGAGGGCAGCGGGAAGCTCACAATGGCAGAGGATGCTGTGGAGTACCATCTCTTCCTGATACCAGATAAAGCCAGAGGCACCGAAGAGCACAGAGAGATTCTTCAGAAGTACATTGAACGGATAATGACCCAGTTTGCACCCATACTGGTCCCTTATATCTGGCAGAATCAGCCTTTCAATCTCAAATACAAGCCTGCAAAAGGTAAAGCAATCCTTCCATTTCGTGTTGTCTGAGAGATAAAAATCACTGTCGTCTGCCCATCTTATCTAAGCCCCTAACTTTAACTATATAGAATATCTTTATGGCTAGGAATGCGGGCGGGGACTGTGGCTGTTGTTCTGGACTCGCTCAGGCTTGTGACTTAGTCACAGTTCTTTTTCACGGCGCAGTACTTATCTCGATGATGCCTGTGGGAGGTTGCTTTGTTTCATGTAGTTACTTTGCTGAGAATCAAAGAGTGACTTTGGCTAATAAAAACAACTATGCTGGGCGGTGGTGGCACGCGCCTTTAATCCCAGCACTTGGGAAGCAGAGGCAGGCGGATTTCTGAGTTCGAGGCCAGCCTGGTCTACAAAGTGAGTTCCAGGACAGCCAGGGCTATACAGAGAAACCCTGTCTCGAAAAAAACCAAACCAAACCAAACAACAACAACTATATGGATTTTGTTACTGTCTGTTGCAACCCAGAAACATTTCTAGTGTCCTTTTGTGGGGGGGGGTTCAAGCCAGCCCAGGTCACAGAGTGAGAGCCGGTTGCCAAACAAAAGCAACCTATTATCTTTTTAGAAAGCCATGTTTACTCTGAATTTTCTCACTCTGTGATGGCATTGCTGACTGTTACCCAAGATAATTAGTATTTCAAATTTACAGTCCTAGCTCTGCTATGTGCAGTGAGGAACAGAACAGGAAGACATTAGGGACTTGATCTCAATGTGGGAGAACTACAGCTTCTGAACTTCCCTGAGCTCCACACACCATTGGCAGATACCTTGGTACAGCACAGATTAGACTATGCCACTTCCTGTGGCTGCGGGGGGAAGGTTTCAGTTGAAGTCTGATATGTAATGCAAATGAAAATGGTACTCTGAGCTCCTCCAACTGGAGAGATGGGGGGTGGTTGGTGAGAGCAGCAAAGCTGAGAGGTTGTTCCTCTAACATCTTTTGGTTCTGTTTCTTTGGTTTGGTTTTTGCCATGGTTGCTGTGTAGATCTCGTAGTGCATTTGTTTCACCTTTACGTGGTACATCCATTGATGCCTTAAATTTTTGTTTATTTTATGTGCCTGGGTATTTGCACATATGTATGTCAGTGCACAACATTCACACTGTGCCCTCAGAGACAGAGGAGGATGTTGGATCCCTTGCAACTGGGGTCACCAATGGTTGTGAGCCACCATGTGGGTGCTGGGCACTGCACCCAGGCCCTCTGGGAGAACAGCCACTGAGACATTGAGTGACTTTGTATGTAGTATGGGAACAAAGCCCACTCGACTGTGGTATTATAACCCCTTTCAATGTGTTGTTGAATCTGGTTAGTCAGCTTTTCAGTGTTGTGATAAAAAAAAAATTACCTGAGAAAAATCAACTTATTGCTTAAAAAGGACTTTATTTTGCTTATGGTTTCAGAGAGATCACTTGGCTCTGCTGTAACTCAGCCTGCCCTCAAACTCACGATCCTCCTGCCTCAGCCTCCCCAGTGCTATGATTACAGGTGTGTGCCACTATGCTCATCTGTTAGATAGTGGCTTTTGATTGCTGATCCAATATACATCATAGTTATAAGTCTGATAATACTTTCTACTTCTTGATTGCATCAAGACCTTAATTAGGGATTTATTCATTTCATTTCTTACAGCTTTCCCAATTTCTTAGAATAAGACATAGATTCCCTTATAACCTTTTATACTCTATAGAAAGAGTATAATGTTTCCTCTTTCACATCTGAATTTAGTTGTCTCTTCTTATGTAATCTTACTGACCTCTTCCCCCATTTAAAACAAACAAACAAACAAACAAACAACCCTCAGTTTGTCTCATTTATCTCTGCTGTAATTGTCTTGTTTCTCCTGCTAGATTTATGCTTTGTTTGATGTTTCTCTTCTTTCCTAAAGTGGGAGTGCTGGTTTGAGATCTTATATAACTGTAAACTGTTACTTTCATGATTTTTGCTAGTTATATATGAATTTTCATGTATAATACTTTCATTTTTCATTTGTTCCAAGATATTTTTTCACTTCTCCTGTGAGTTCCTTTTTGACTCTTGGCTGTTTAAGAGTGTGATGTTTGGGGCTGGTGAGATGGCTCAGCGGGTAAGAGCACCCGACTGCTCTTACGAAGGTGATAAGTTCAAATCCCAGCATCCACATGGTGGCTCACAACCATCCGTAACGAGATCTGGCGCCCTCTTCTGGAGTATCTGAAGACAGCTACAGTGTACTTACATATAATAAATAAAATAAATCTTAAAAAAAAAAAAAAAAAAAAGAGTGTGATGTTTAAGTTCTGCCTACTTAGGGATGGTGTACCTGTTTGAGGTGTTCTGTTCCTCCAAAACAGAATCCTTACATCCCGTGATACTTCCTTGTCTCCTGTAACTCCATCCTCTGGCGATGCTCTTCTTTCTGCAAAGTCCATCTCTGGTTGTTCTTCAGCTGTTATTACTGTACAAAATAAAGCAGGAGCCTCCTTTATGTTCACACAACCTTTGGTGTGCTTTTAAAGACGGTTTGGTTTTCTGTTCCTTTTTTGAGATCCAAACTCCTCATATCTTGCTCAGAATTACAACCCCAGCTCCCAGAATAATTCTTGCAACTTAGCCCATGGCTAGTAAACGAATGCTTATGTATGTTTTTCCTTTCAGGGACACACTTGCCTGGCTCACAATCACTTCTCTCTTGTTTATAGGAGATGTTCCTGCTCATATGTATGGCATAACAAAGTTTGGAGATAACATTGAGGATGAATGGTTTATTGTTTATGTAATAAAGCAGATTACAAAGGAATTTCCAGAGTTGGTAGCAAGGTATTGTCATTATTTTAATTATTCTAAAGAGATTCTCATTTTAAAGCATAAGTGATTATATTTGTTATCTTTTAGTAATTTTTGTCTGAGCGCTGGTAGAAATTGTTCAAATTTGGGGCAGATTGAAAAGCTGACTGTTTTCTTTCTATTCTTTTGTGACTTGGTTTTCTAAGAAAGATACTGAGAGTTCAGTTCCCCCAAACACTTCAAGCAAAACCTTCTTATTTTAGCTTTTGCTGTTTTTGAATTCTAATTATTGCTTGGCATCGTGGACACATATAGTTTCAGTGCTTAGGAGAAAGAGGGAGGAAGTTTGGGGGTTTTAAGGCAGCCTGACTTATGTCATGAAGACCCTGCTTTAAAGAAACAGTAAGCTCTAAAACTAATCATAAGAGAACAGATACTTGTGGTAAATAAAAATGTGAGGGCTGGTGAGATGGCTCAGTGGGTAAGAGCACCCGACTGCTCTTCCGAAGGTGATAAGTTCAAATCCCAGCATCCACATGGTGGCTCACAACCATCCGTAACGAGATCTGGCACCCTCTTCTGGAGTGTCTGAAGACAGCTACAGTGTACTTACATATAATAAATAAAATAAAAAAAAATAATAAAAAAAAAAAAATAAAAATGTGAAACAGCAGGCCGGGCGTGGTGGCGCACGCCTTTAATCCCAGCACTTGGGAGGCAGAGGCAGGAGGATTTCTGAGTTCAAGGCCAGCCTGGTCTACAAAGTGAGTTCCAGGACAGCCAAGGCTATACAGAGAAACCCTGTCTCGAAAAACCAAAAAAAAAAAAAAAAAAAAAAAAACCAAACAAACAAAAAAAACTGAAACAGCATAAAAGGTGGTACCATGCTAGTGGCCTCCCAAGTTAACATTGTGAACTCAGTGTTTGTTTGTCTTCTCAAGACAGGCATCTCTGTGTATCCTAGATGTCCTGGAACTTACTCCATAGGCCAGGTTGGCCTCAAACTCAGAGATCCATCTGCCTTTGCCTCTGCCTGCTGAATGCTAGAATTAAAGGCATGTGCTACCATGCCCGGTTTATCATGAACAATTCCTCCTTCTTCTCCTCCTCCTCCTCTTCCTTTTTTACTTAGCAAATTTTATTTATTTTTCTCAGGTACTATACCCAGCCATAGTTTCCCCTCTCTCCTCTCCTCCCAGCCCCTCTTCCTCTAAACCCCCACTTCTCTTCCTTAGGTCACTCCTCTTCTGTTTCCCTTCAGAAAAGATCAGCCCTCCCTGGGACATCAACCAAACATGGCATAACAAGTTACAATAAGAATAGGCTCGCCCCCTCATATCAAGGCTGGACGAGGCAACCCAGTAAGAGGAAGAGGGTCCTGAGAGCAGGCAAAAGAGTCAGTGACAGCCCCCACTTCCACTATTGGGAGTCCCCCAAGAACACTAAGCTATACAACCATAACATAGATGCAGAGGACTCAGGCCAGATCACACAGGCAGGCTCCTTGGTTGTTGGTTCAATCTCTGTGAGCCCTATGAGTTCTGGTTAGTTAACTGTGTGAGTTCTCTTGTGGTCCTCAACCCGTCAGAATTATACAGAATTCCTTCTATAATCCTTCTCCTCCAAGCTCTGCCTAATGCTTTTCTGTGGGTCTGTGCATCTGCTCCTATCTGTGCTGGGTGAAGCCTCTCTGAGGATGACTGGGCTATAGTTCATGGTCTATGAGTATAGCAGAGTATCACTAGGAATCATTTTATTGCCCTTTTAAAAGTGACTAGTCATAGTTGGCTTTATCCTAGATCTCTGGGCTATCCAGCCTCTGATTCCTGGCCCTCCAGGCAATGTCAGGTGTGGGCTACCTCTTGTGGAGTGGGTCTCAGGTTGGACCAGTTATTGGTTGACTGCTTCTTTAAGTTCTGCACTACCTTTACCCCAGTGCATCTTGTAGGCAGAACAAGCTATACTTTGAAGGTTTTGTGGCTGAATTGATGCCCCAGTCCCTTCACTAGAAGCCTTGCCTCGTTACAGAAGATGGCTCCATATCTCCAACTATGAAGAGTCTTCACTAGCGTCACCTTTGTAAATTCCAGACAGATTCTAGTGCACTAGGTTTCCACCCCACCAGTGAAATGCCCCTCAATTGCAGTTGTCTCTCCCTCCACCCCCTGACTTGATCCCTCCTGTTCCTATCCCTGCCCGCCCCCAGTCCACAATTCTCATGAACTTTAATGTGTATGAAAAAAGTTCTAACTTGGTGGTGTACACCTTTAATACTGGCACTTAATGGGCAAAGGTAGTTGGATCTCTGCGAGTTCAAGGCTAGTCTTGTCTACATATCAAGTTCCAGGACAGCCAGGAATCTCTGTGTGTGAGTGTGTGTGTGTTTGTGTGTATGTGTACATCTATATATGTTTGTATACACACACACACACACACACACACACACACTCACATCTATTGAGTCTCCTTAATGTCAGCAATATGGACTCATTTTTAAAACACACTCCAGTTACCCATCAGAGATACTTAAGGATTATTTATATTGGCCATTTCCAGGACAAACAACTCCAAATAATACAACTGTCTGTAACTCTAGTTCTCAGGGGGCCCAGTGCCCTCTTCTGGCCTCTGTGGACACTGCACACACATGATGCACATACATACTTGCAGGCAAAATATGCATAATAAAAATAGTTTAAAATGTTTAATACTAGTATTTCTGGGTGTGTTTGCATGCATGTGCAGGCTATCGGTATACACAGTGCAGGTGTGGGTCCTCGGGAGTCTCTTCCTCCCATCCTTTTGTGGGTTCCTGGGATCAGCTACAGGGTTGCCATGCCCGTGCAGCAGGTGCCTTCTCTAGCTTCCCACTCTAACTTTATACATCCAAAAAAAATTAACCATGTGACATTGTTGCTCAAAAATTAAAAATAGATGAGACAAAAAAAATAATCTTTATAGATTCAAATTATGCTTTGTACATAAAGGCCTTCCTAGTTTCACTTATAAGTAGTCCTCCCCAGAGCCTTTTAGTTCCTATGTATTTCCATATTTCTGTTTAACATAGTACTTTGATTTTCTCCTTAGTATCTTTTTTTTTTTTTAAAGATTTATTTTATTTATTATATGTAAGTACACTGTAGCTGTCTTCAGGCATTCCAGAAGAGGGCGCCAGATCTCATTAAGGATGGTTGTGAGCCACCATGTGGTTGCTGGGATTTGAACTTATCACCTTCGGAAGAGCAGTCGGGTGCTCTTACCCACTGAGCCATCTCACCAGCCCATCCTTAGTATCTTTTAATCTCCTTATAATCTTATAGTTTCATATAGGCTTTTCCTATATTAAAAAAAATATTTTATGTATGTAAGTACACTGTAGCTGTCTTCAGACACACCAGAAGAGGGCATCAGATCCCATTATAGTGCTGGGAATTGAACTCAGGGCCTCTGGAAAAGCAGTGCTCTTAATGGCTGAGCCATCTCTCTAGGCCTTTCCTGTAGGTTTTAAGATTTATTTTTATTGTTTTCAGGTGTGTGTGTGTGTGTGTGTGTGTGTGTGTGTGTGTGTGTGTGTGTGTAGAGGTTATACTTGTGAGTGGGAGCTGGATCACGAGATGTCATGAATTCATTTACAGGCCTTTGTGAGCTGCCTAATATGGGGCTGTGAGTGAAGCCTGCGTCCTGTGCAAGAGCAGAACGCGCTCTTAATTGCTGAGCCATTGAGTCATTTACCAGCTCTATTTGACTATATGTTAAATTCTGCTTTTTTTTTTTTGACATCTGTACATACTTAAGATATTTCTGAGAAGAAGGGGAAAATGTATTTGATTAAAGCTGTTCATGTTCTGTGAATGTGAAAATGGATCTTCTGTTTCACTAGGATTGAAGACAATGATGGTGAGTTCCTTTTAATAGAAGCAGCCGACTTTCTCCCTAAGTGGTTGGATCCTGATAATAGTGCCAATAGGGTAAGTACACCCAGGCTTAGAGAATACAGAGATGAAATCTGCTGTGTCATTTCCTGTGTCCCCAGGCTTCCTGGAGACGGTGAAGAAACTAAAGTTGCCATTTTGCAGGTGTTTTTTCGTCATGGGGAGCTGTGCATTATTCCTGTACCAAGGAAATCTGAAAGGATATCCTGGTTACCCAAGACATCACCAACGATCCAGCAAGCTTTGAGTATAATCTCAGCACATCCAGAAGCTGTTTTGGCTTCAGAATCTATACAGGCTGCTGTGGACAGGCGCATCAGTGGGTAAGAAAGGGAGCAGTGATACTCTTAGCTGAGGAACATTTTGGTTCAATGCAGCACAGGATTTTATTTGCACATAGAATTCCTTCAACCTAGGTTAATGCTTATTTGCACTTTATTGACGTCACTGTTCATGAAACTGACAATTAAATTTATGGAATTTAAAATCAGAAAACTGATTGCTTGACTGGCTGACTGAATGAGATAGGGTCTTGTTATGTTGCCCAGGCTAGTTTTGAACCCTGGTCTCATGCTAACTCTTTCCTCAACCTCCTGAGTAGCTGTGGTTCCAGGAGTGTCACTGTCCCTGACTTAGATGTAGTTTGTCCTCCCATCCAAATGTATCTTTTCTTTTATTTACCTTACTTAGGTGTCAAGCAAAGTATAGTCTATGAAAATTTGAGATTGTGGCTGGAGACATGGCTTCATGGTTTAGCACACTGGCTGCTCTTCCCAAAGACCTAAGTTCAATTCCCTTCACACATATGGCCACTTATCACAATCTGCAACTCCAGTCCCAAGAAATCCCAACACGCTTTTCTGGCCTCAGTAGGTACTGGGCATACAGATACATATAGGCAAAGCATTCATACACATAAAATAATAAATTTTAAAAGATAAAATAAAAATTGAGATTTTTATAGATGAAAACCTAAAGAAGACAATACAATACATTTGGCTTTTTGTTTTATTGTTTTTTGGTTCTGGAGCGTCTATATGATTCTTTGACCTGTATGGAACCCTCTAGGCTTCATTTTTAAGAGAAGAGAAGTCCCAATAGCACTTTGGTTCAAAGCATTGTCTGACTAATGCTACAGTTCTTTTTAAGCTAGACGTGCTAGCTCACACTTTTAATCCTAGCAGTGTGGAATCAGAGGCAGGAGGATCTCAGTGAATACCAGGCCAGCCTAGTCTACAAAACAAGTTCCTGGCCAGCCATAAGTACCCAGTAAGACCCTGAAAAAAAATCCTGATATTTACATATAAGATAAATATATTTTAAAAAATACATATAACATAAAAGCAATTGCTACTTGTCGCAGGTACCCAGGAAGGATCGAAGCCTCCCTCCATCGAGCACACTGCTTCCTTCCAGCTGGCATTGTGGCGGTGCTCAAGCAACGGCCCAGGCTGTTGTCGGCTGCCGTCCAGGCCTTCTACCTACGGGACCCCATTGACCTGAGAGCCTGTCGCGTCTTCAAGACATTTTTGCCTGAAACACGAATAATGACCTCGGTGAGATATCTTTCTTGGTCATTTAGTTTTTCTTATACTTTTACTAGTTCTCTTAGAAAGTTAGTGCTCCTTCTTTCTTTCTAAAAAAAACCCAAACTCCCAAGTGTAGGGGATGTTAAGAAATCCCTCACTTTATAGCTGAGTACATATGGATCATATTTTTCCTACTTTTGTATTTATTTCCTTCTTAGCTTTTTTTTTTTTTTTTCTGAGACAGGGTTAGCAATAAAACATTTCATCTCTTAATTATTATCTTCCACCCCTCTTAAGTTGTCATAATGTAATTAAAGATAATTCATTTAGTGCCGACTCTAAAGTGGGCAGTAGGGTAAATTTCATGGTATGTGAATGTATATCTCGCTAGCACGTTATAAGAACAAGCAGGAGTGATGGGCTGCACCCTCGCTGTGCTTCCCCTGTGGATATGTGAGCGTGAAGCCCACGGGTGGACTGATTGTTATATTAACTATGAAATGATATTCAAAACTCAATTTCAGGAAAAGACTCATATTTTGTATCCCAATGCCCAGGTCACTTTCACAAAATGTCTGTACGCACAGCTGGTACAACAGAAGTTTGTGCCAGACCGGCGGAGTGGATATGGGCTCCCACCTCCATCACATCCCCAGTACCGAGCCTATGAACTGGGCATGAAGTTGGTAATGTTGAACAAGAAAACTGCCTAACTTCTTCCTTTTTTCTTCTTCTCTCCTTCCCTCCTTCCCCCACTTTCTTACTTTCCTTTCTTTCTCTAATGTGAAAGAGCTTTAAGGGCTGGAGAAATGGCTCAGGCCTAAAAGTACATACTGCTCTTACAGAGGGCTCCTTTGATTGCCAGCATTGACCCCAGGTGGCTCACAACAGCCTGTAATTCCAGATCTAGGGCATTTCCAGGCTTCAGGCTTGCCTGAGTGCCTGCATTCACATGTACATACATACACACACACACACACACACACACACACACACACACACACACACTCTGACACCCTCCCTTGAGCATTAATGATGGAGACAGAAATGGCTCAGAGCCCTGCAGGCAGCAGTGTCCTGCCGCTCCTCACTGTATCAGTTGCTCGTCAGTTTCACGTGATGATGACTGACACAGCGTGATGATGACTGACAGTCCTGCCTGTGTGACAGCGTAGTAAAGTCCATCATTTCATTGGAGCCTCAGTGATCCAGCAGCTGTGAAGGCATCTGAGAATGAAAGTTGGTTCCGTCACACTTAGAGCAAAATAAGCTCTACTTGGATTAAATATAAAAACTGAAACTATAAATTTAGAAAATATAGAAAAATTATCATCTGTCTGGGAAAAGCCTTCTTAGGCATGACTTGCAACCGGAGGCAATAAAAGATCGACTGATTTGATTTTGTAAAGATTTCTAGCTAAGCACAAAGTACATCCGGGATCCTAATCAGAGTCCAGGAGTCAGAATGCAGCTGGGTAACAGACAGCAAAACTGGTCAAAGAACAACATAGCAGTAATGGAGAAGAGAAATTCTGCACGGAAAAGAAGAATGTCATGAACTCAAAAGATACCAAAAAACCTGAAGAAGGAATATTAGGTGTTCCTAGAGAAAATGATATTAATTATTCAGAAGCTGAACAGAAAAAGAAGTACAAATGAATTTTAATTAAAAATTTAAAAATGTTGACTTCTGTTCTTAAAAATTAATATAATTTAAAGCTACAAGATAGTGGTTCCCATCACAAGATTGGCAAGTATAGAAAGTACTAGAACATATTCTGAGTTGGTAAGAAATTATAAGAATATATAAAGGAAAAGGAGCCGGGCGTGGTGGCGCACGCCTTTAATCCCAGCACTCGGGAGGCAGAGGCAGGCGGATTTCTGAGTTCGAGGCCAGCCAGGTCTACACAGAGAAACCCTGTCTCGAAAAAACCAAAAAAAAAAAAAAAAAAAAAAAAAAGGAAAAGGATACTTTAATATGCCAGGCATGGTGGTGCACCTAATTAATCTTAGCACCTATGAGGAAGGAGGGACCTCAGGATGGCCAGGGGCACAGAGTGAGACCCTGTCTTGTAAAACCATAAGAAAGAAAAAAGAGAGAGAAAAGAAAGAAAGAAAGAAAGAAAGAAAGAGCAAGGCAAAGGAAGAAAGGGAGGGAGGAAGGGAGGTAGGAAGGAAGAGAGAGGGAGGGGGAGAGAGAGAGAGAGAGAGAGAGAGAGAGAGAGAGAGAGAGAGAGAAGGAAGGAAGGAAAGAAAGAGCGAGCAAAGAAAGCGAGCTGATTCGGTCCCTGTGAGGAGCAGTGTGCCGATATCCATCCACACCAAAACTGCCTGCACTGACCAGTTTCCTTATCATTCTCATTTCTAGAAATGTATTTCAGGTGAAGAAACACACAGAAGTATATTCGGGAGCATCCTTTGTAGTACTGAGCTCACAGACACCAAGTCTGCAGAGGGAGAGTAGGTGCATTACAGCCTGTCCTTGAAGTGAAGTGGACAGACTGATGTGTACTGATGGGAAATCCTCTCCACAGCATGCAGAAACACGCAGCCTAGCTTGCAGTCCTCTTGGGTCACAAAGGAGTAGAGTAGAGCTACGTCATGGAATTCTACCTGAGCGCCCAGCTTCCTTCTGAGGGGAGAGGCTGGGTGTTGGTAATCATGTTTGAATCGTTGTGCCATATTATTATTATTATTATTATTATTTTTGAGACAGGGTTTCTCTGTGTAGCCCTGGCTGTCCTGGAACTCACTTTGTAGACCAGGCTGGCCTCGAACTCAGAAATCCGCCTGCCTCTGCCTCCCCAGTGCTGGGATTAAAGGCGTGTGCCACCATGCCTGGCATGCCATATTATTCTTATAAAAATAATTTTTATTTACTTTGTGCGCATGGCAGGGTTGGGGAGCCTGCCGTGGTGCACATGAGGGTCATAAGACAGTTTTGGGGAGCCGGTTCTCCTCTTTTACCATATGGATTCCAGGGATTGAACACGGGTTGTCGGGCTTAGTGGCAAACACTGAACCAGCCTTCTAGCTCAGAAATAAATTCTTACTTTTCATAAAATTTAAAAAGTGTTCCAAGTGAAGCTGGGTATGGTGGTACACACCTTGATCCCAGCAATTGGGAGGCAGAGACAGGTGAGTTTCTATGAGTTCCAGGCCATGATGACTACATTTTGAGACCCTGTCTTGAGAAAAAAAACCACCAAACCAAAACAGGTTCTAAGTAGTCACATGCCCTTGTGTCCAGTCACCTAGTTCTAGATTGGGGCTGAATGAGAAGGAATTAATTTAAGATGGTAGAGGGAAAAAAAAAAAAAGAAAACAAAGTAACATAATAAAAATTCTGTCTGTCTCATCTAGGCTCATGGATTTGAGATTTTGTGTTCCAAATGTAGCCCACATTTTTCTGACTCCAAGAAATCCCTTGTGACTGCTTCACCGCTCTGGGCCAGCTTTCTTGAAAGTCTGAAAAGGAATGATTACTTTAAGGTGAGACTTGTGCTTATTTCTTCTCATGAGTGTGTGTGTGTGTGTGTGTGTGTGTGTGTGTGTGTGTGTGTGTGTGTGTGAGATATGTGTTCTCGTGTGTGTGTGTGTGTGTGTGTGTGTGTGTGTGTGTGTGTGTGTGTGTGAGATATGTGTTCTCATGTATGGAGGCCAGAAGTGGGTGGAAGGTGTCTTCCTTTCATTAAACTTACCATATGGCTGGCTGTACTGGCTGCCCAGGGAGCACCCAGGATTCCCCAGCTCTCCCTTCCCACTCTGGGCTTCCAGGTGTGTTCTATCAGGCCTGTATTGTTTGTTTATTTTATGTGGACCCAGGGATTCAAACCCAGGTCCTTATGCTTGCACAGCAAGATCTTTATCCACCACCATCTCCACAGTCTCTGTACTGTTTAATTTTAAAATCTCCAACTTACAGAAATTAAGTCATGACTTATTTTAAAGTAAAATATAATTATGGAAGCTCAAATAGCAGGACACCTCTTAGATACTCAGGCATGGGAAGCAGATAATGAGATAGTATTCATTGGGTATTTATGATACTAAAGGATTATTTTTAAATTGTTGTTGTTTGAGACAAGGTCTGTTCTGTAATCCTGGCTGTCCTGGAGCTTATTCTATAGACCAGTTTGCCTTCAAACTCAAAAAGACCCTCCTGCTTCTGCCTCCCAAATGCTGAGAGGACACCATACCAGTTTTATTTTTAAAAATCCTTTAAATTGCATGTATTTATTTAGTTGAGGGGCCATGTATATGGTACTGTATGTGGAGCTCAGAGGACAGCTTGTGAGAGTCAGTTTCCCATGTGGGTTCCCAGGGTTGAACTAGGTCATCAGGCTTGGCAGCAAGTGCCTTACCTGATGAACTATCTTGCCAGCCTAATATTAGAGAATTCTAATTTTATGTTTGTAAAATTTTAAATAAAATTTATTACTTGTATCTGATGAGCAACTTATAAAAATTGAAAAAGCAATATGAAGCTACTAGACAGGAAAATTAGCAAAGATAGGGAATCTTAAAAAGACTACAAACCACAAGTGGGCTACAGGGAGAGAACGAGAGCGTGTAGGGTGCTCTTCCCTCAGTGGGACATCCACCTCACACATAGCCCAAGGCCCAGGGATCATCTCAAGCCTGTAAGAACCGGAGACGGGAGAGCACAGCAAGATGGTGTTCTTGAGCAAAGCAAGGCAGTTGCACATTTGAGCCCACAGCAGCTGTGACAGCATGCAGACCTGCACAAGATCAAGCTAGACAAAACCCCAGCATGGCAGAGGGAAGTGGTCACCAAGTCCTACCCTCGCTGAGGACAGTTGATGGCTGCCAGCAGAGGGAAAGCTGGCTTTCTTGAAGGATATGGCCCTACAACCATCACAGGCTAGCATGAAGTAGAATGAGTGGATTTAAAAACAAGCAAATATGAAAGTGGGAGGTACTAATGGTAGAGAGACAGGACAGTGAGAGGGTGGACTGGATACAACACCTCGTGTACACGTATGAAATTCTCAAGCAATTAAAAAACTACAAGGCAGGTGTGGTGGCACATGCCTCTAATTCCAGCACTCAGGAGACAGAGACATGAGAATCACTGCCAGGTCAAGGTTAGCCTGGTCTTCGTTGCAAGTTCCAGGCAGCTACATAGCAAGATTATAACCCAGACAAACACCATAAAACAAAAAGGAGGAAGAAAGAAAAATCACAAAAAGATGAATAGTAGATTTCTCAGAACATACTTATCTTCACAGCTCATGCCTCCAATCCTAGCACATGGGAGGTAGAGGCAGGGGGATCAGGAGTTCAGAGTCCTGGGCATCTTCATAATGAGTTCCAGGCCAGCCTTGTCTCAGAGAACTAAAGCGAACAACAGTAACAAGAACACCCTCCCAGGTGGCAGATATAAGCATACGAGCCCAGTAATGAAGGTAATATAAAGTGAATGCTCTACAGCTGCTACCATTGCCATCGACAGAGCTTTCAATGAAAGTGACTTGAGAGTGTGGTAGGATGATCAAGCTGCATTAGATGTCTGTATGTCATCAAGCCCATCACTATTTATAATTAGCATATGCTAAGGAAACACTAAAACACAACCAAATTTAAGGCCAGCTGTGGTAGCATACACACACAATCGCCGCTAGCTAGCGGTTTAGATAGGAAATCCTAGGCCCATCCAATTGTGTAGCTGACTCTAGGCCAGTTGAGCCACTTACAAGACCTACTTTCAATATAATAATAAAATTGGGCTGAGAATGTCACCCAGTATGGAGCACTTACATGAACTATGCAAGACTTGGGGATTGAACCCTAGTAACAGGAGAGAAAGAACATTTTTTGAATATGTTCCAGAAACTATGGGAACTTTCACTCAGAACCTTCATTTCAGATGATCTTTTATGAGAAACATCCAAAGTGTTGAAAGCCTGTAATCAAAATTATGATTATAACGATTGTGTGGCAGTATGAAAAAGGCATGGAAGAGTGTGGTATGTTTCTAAAGACTAAAATAGTAGGTATGTGCTACTGTGACAGCGGTATAGACAAGAGAAGGGAAGCTATGGCAGGATTATGTGACTTTTGGTTCTGTCTGGCAAACTTTCTGTCTTGTTTTAGAAGTTAGTTACTAATTAGTCAATTGTAAATAAATAAATTGATAGAAAATCCTCCAGACAATTAAAGGTCTCTGAATGGTAAAATGTTAAGTGTTGAGGCATATCCTTTAATCCCACCAAATGCATTCAGACCTCTGTGTCTCTGAAGCCGATCTGTTCTACATAGGGGATTCCAGGCCACCAGGGCTACATAAAGAGACCTCATCTCAAACAAAACAAAACAAAACAAAACCTAAGACTGCATCCAGTCTAGCTCCTTACTTGCTTGGAAGAAATTGGAGTCCATACATATAAACCAATGACAAAACAGATGTGAGGCTTGGGACCTCTGAGTTCCTGAGTGCCACAAGATGCTGTTCTCAACATCACTAGTAGGTGTGCTGTTTAATGACATAGTATATATGTACTGTTCTAATGCCCGGTATTATGTTTTCAAGGGACTGATGGAAGGGTCTGCACAGTACCAGGAGAAACTAGAAATGGCCAAGAACTATTTCCAGCTCTCTATACACCGGCCAGAAAGGTGAGTTATAGCCAGGACCCAGCACAGAGTAAGACAGGCTGGTGGCTGGGTAGTTATTTTTAAATAATATATTTTTAAAACCTATTTATTGGGTTGGTCAGATGGCCCAGAGGTTAAGAGTACTGACTTCTAGAGGTCCTGAGTTCAATTCCCAGCAGTCACATGGCGGCTCACAACCATCTGTAATGGGATCTGGTGCCTTCTTCTGGTGTGTCTGAAGAGAACAACAGTGTACTTACATACATTAAATAAATAAATAAATCTTTATCATAAACAACTATTTATCATGACTATATACGTGTAATATGTGTTTGAATGCAGATGTATGAATGCAGACACGAGCATGCCATAAGGTGTGTGTGTATGTGTAGAAGTTAGAGGACAATGTTCAAAGTATGAATCTTTGAACGTTGTCCTCAGTGGTTTCTGGAGGTCAGACTCAGGTCATCAGGATTCCAGGGGCATCTTGCCTGCTGTCAATAAGACTTTTGTTGTTGTTATGAAAATAACTAGATACTCTAGTACAAATAGAAAATATGTAAGAAGGAAAATATTTATATCAAAGATGAACACTATTATTTTGATTTATTTATTTCTGGAGATTAAAGATATTTTTATTCCTGTACTGATTCTTTTTTATTCATTTTTCTATGAGTACTTTTTTTTTTTCTCTTTCTAACCTGCTGTATTTCTGAGACTGGTTTGGAAGTCCTGATCCTCCTGCCTCTGCCTTTCAATTGCTGCAGTGACAGCATACACTATCACATTCACCTGTGTTTTTCCACTTATTATGATTTTTTTTCTTGTCCAGTAACTCTTGCATAACATGGGGTAGGGATGATTTACTCATGGGATTTTTTTTTTTTTTTTTTAAGTACGAAGCTGTTAGTGATTTTGCCTCATCTCAATGGCTGAGATGGTTCCATCGGTGTGGATAGTAAGTCACGGCACCACATAAGAAATGCTCACATCTTTCATTTTTTTATAGTTCACTTGCTATGAGCCCAGGCGAAGAGATCCTAACCGTGTTACAGACACTGCCATTTGACATCGATGAGCTCAAGACAGAAGAAGCTGACCTTCCTCCTGAGGATGGTGAGGGAGGGCAGGGGCAGAGCGGGAGGTCAGAACTGAGCCGCCTTCCCAGGAGGGCCTTGCCTGTGACAGAGCATGCCTGCTTCCTTTCTCAGATGACCAGTGGTTAGACCTCTCACCAGACCAGTTAGACCGGCTACTGCAAGATGCTGCAGGGAGAAAAGAATCCCAGCCTGGTCCCCAGAAGGAGGAGCAGCAGGACTATGATGTAGCACAGGTCTCGGACAGCATGAAGGCCTTCATTTCCAAAGTGTCCACCCACAAGGGGGCAGAGCTGCCCAGGTGAGTGTGGGGCAGCAGAGCTGCCCAATTAGTTGTTCCAGAAGTTGAAGTCATTGTCCGTGGGAGTGTCCACTTCAGCTTTCTTCCGTCTTGTATGAATATTCCATATTCCTTATCTGAGGTGAGAGAGGTTTCAAGTAGCCTTTGTAATTTCTAGAGTAAGACAGAAAACTCAAAGGATTTAAAAGCCAGCACCAGACCCTGGCTTACTTCACTCATTTGTTAGTTACTTTTTTTTTTTAGATAGGTCTTTCTATATAGCCTTTCTATATAGCCTGGCTCTCCTGGCACTCACTATATAGACCAGGCTAGCCTTAAAATTATAACTATCAACATGACTCTGCCTCTAGAGTACTGGTATTAAAGTTGTCAGCTCCCGTGCCAAGCTCCTCTTCCTCCTCCCTCCCTTCCTCCTCCTCCTCTTCTTCCTTCTTCTTCCTTCTTCTTCTTCCTTCTTCTCCTTCTTTCTCTTCCTTCCTTCCTCCCTTCTCCTCCTCCGTCTCCTTCTCTGTTTCTGTTGATTCACTCTCCATGCTCCGCTTCTTTAGACTCTAATTCAGAATCTGTAGACTCAGCATGTAGCTCACAATAATCTCAAGTTTCTGATTCCTACCATACAAACAGATTGGATTCTTGAAACTCAAAGAGAGGGATTTAAGGGACCCATTAGAAGTGTGAGTAATCACTTGTTTGTGGTAAGTAACTAGGGAAAGGGTAGATAGATTGTTACTGGAATAGCAGTTATCTTTTCTCTTCTTTTTGGTGATAATGGCATTGACCTAGAGGCTGTGCACACTAACAAGAGCATCCTGGTGCATCCTCTCCAGCCCAGTGAGCTTTGGTCAGTCTGGGTGTTCCTAGATTGTAAGAAAAGATACAAGAGCTGGGCATGCTGGCACATGCCTTTAATCCCAGCACTCGGAGGCAGAGGCAGGCAGGTTTCTGAGTTCGAGGCCAGCCTGGTCTACAAAGTGAGTTCCAGGACAGCCAGGGCTATACAGAGAAACCCTGCCTCAAAAAAACCAAAAAAAAAAAAAAAAAAAAAAAAAAAAAAAAAAAAAAAAAAAAAAAAAGGAAGAAGAAGAAAGAATAGGGGAATAGGGGGCTGGAGAGATGGCTCAGGGGTTAAGAGCACTGACTGATCTTCCAGAGGTCCTGAATTCAGTTCAATTCCCAGCAACCACATAGTGGCTCACAATCATCCTTAATGAGATCCAATGCCCTTTCTGGTGTGTCTGAAGACAGTGACAGTGTATACATATATCAAATAAATAAATACATAAATACATAAAAATAAATGTTATGCAAATGATCTCATAACTCGTTTCTCTTACTGTCTATCTTGTAGGGAGTAAAGAACAGATAGGCCACAAAATGCATATGCTTAAATGTATGTAAAAAAGGTATAATTTTTGTATTTCTGTTGTCACTCAAGGTTAATAAGCACGAGGAATTTTTTTCTATTTATTTAAACTAAAATTTGTCTTTTCTTGGATATTTCTGGTACTTTCTATAAGCATAACACCATCTTCAAAAATACCTCAAAGAGCTGTGATCAGGAGAAATTTCATGCCCTTTTCCCTTTGATCTTTCAGAGACCCTTCGGAAGCTCCAATCACTTTTGATGCAGATTCTTTTCTGAATTATTTTGATAAGATTTTAGGTGAGTTACAATGTGGTATTTACTTTTATTTTAAATCTGTGAAGGGCTATCACTGTTGCTGGAGGACTGGGGCATTAGGTCATTTATGAGCCAAGATACTATGTTTTCCTAATGGGTTCAAGTTGTTTTAAACCATATTAAGTCCTGCCCCGTTGAAGCACTCTACTGAGGCAGCCTGATTAGTGCTTGGCTTGCTAGCTGCTCACTGACTGATGCATGCACCTTTTCTGTTTTGAAAGGGTTCTAGTGTAGCTTCCATATTATATCTTTAGGTTTTTTTTTCAGACGTTTTAGAAATCAGTGAGAGAAGCCAACAGCCCAGGGCTGGGGAGCTGCTCAGGTAGTGACATGCATGCCGTATAGGAGCGTGAGGCCTGAGCATAGCTCCCTGGCCCGCTCATAAAAAGCCAGGCACAGACGGATAGGCCCCTGGTTCCAGGACTGAAGGGACAGAAACAGATAGGCCGATCCCTGGAGCCTGCTGCTGAGCTCCAGGTTCACACATGTATACACACACAGAACAGAATCACAGGGTGTGAATAGGCTGCACACTGGAGGGTAACCATAAATGTCAGAAAATGGTCAGCTCTTCCTAGTAAGCAAGAAAATAAAAGCATGATTTTTTTCTTACCTTACTGAAAAACTTATCAGCTCTTCTTATCATCAGACTCTGCAGGAAGAAGTATAAGTTGTCGTTTCACAGGACAGTTTGGGACTCTAGGAAGCCTGTCATTTTTCACTTAGCAATTTCACTTCAAGGGTTTGCTCTATGAAAGATAAATGGTCACTGATGGTCACTGCAGTGCTTTTTTGTAGTACCAAAACTCTAATGACCACCAAGAGAGAAATGGGTAAATAATAAAGTATGAAGCCACCTGTGTCTTCTGCAAGAAGAAGGCCTACAAGTCATAGTATATAGAAAAGTATACCATAGTTCACTGTGAGGACATCTAGGTTAAGAAAGAAAACCATGGGACTGGCTTACTGGTCTTTCAAGGGACTGGAGTTTGGTTCTGAGAAATCAAGTCAGGCTGCTCACAGCCTCCTGTAACTCCAGGTCTGTGGAATCCAGACCATCTTCTGGCACATGCACGTTTCTGCACACACAGGCATATGCATATATACACACACACACACAAATGAAAATAAATCTTTTACTGAAAGAAAACTGTATTTACATATGCCTGAACACAAAGCTGTAGCTGGTCCATCTGACATCTGGACAGCAGCCGAGTGTTGAAGGATGTCTCGGAGAAATCAGTGAGCTAGGAAATAGTGTCTCTGGGTAGTTGAATGTTGACATCAATGTATATTATGTAATTTTCTAAGTTTTTAATTGTGCATTTGTATTTTTAAAAGATTTATTTTATGTATGAGTATTTTGTCTGTGTATATTTATGTGCACAATGTGTGTGCTTGGTCCTGAGACAGCCAGAAAAGGGGTGTTGGATACCCTAGAACTGGAGTTTCAGACATTTGTGAATCACTATGTGGGTACTGGGAACCAAAACCAAGTTCTCTGCAAGACAGCAAGTGCTCTTAACCTCTGAGCCATCTCTCCAGCTCCCAGACTTTTATTTTTATTTTTTATGTTTGTGGAGCAACCCAGGGCCTGCTTCTCAGGTTCTCTACCACTAGCTCACTGTTCAAATAAAAAAGAAAATGTTGTATTATTGTTGTTGTTGTTGTTTTGTGTGTGTGTGTGTGTGTGTGTGTGTGTGTGTGTGTGTGTGTATTACGTGTGTGGGGGTGGATGTGTAACAATATGGTTATAAAGATCAGAGGACAAGGTTGTGGCCTATTTTTCTCCTTCCACCTTTGGGTCACCAGGTTGCACTGAAGGCACCTGTTCTTGGGAGCTGTCTCAATAGCCCAGCCTTTCATCTTTGTTTGTTTGTGTTTGTTTGTTTGTTTGTTTGTTTGTTTGAGACAGGATTTCTCTGTATAGCCTTGGCTGCCCTGGAACTCACTCTGTAGACCAGGCGGGCCTCGAACTCAGAAATTCGCCTGCGCCTGCCTCTGCCTCCCAAGTGCTGGAATCAAAGACGTGTGCCACCATTGCCCAGCTTGGGAAAGGGTTTTTACAAAGTAGTTGGATTAAGTCATTTGGTCCTGATGTGACATTCTAGTCCTTTTGAGAGGTATAACCCTGCTTGGAGCAGTTCACCAAGTGGTTCTTCTGTGTCTCTGTGACTAGGGACACAGCCTCTGGAGTCAGACTCTGATGACCCGGATTTAGATGACTTTGAATGCTTGGACAGTGAGGATGACTTGGGCTTTGAAGCTCTGGAGTCTGAGTCTCTGAAAGGAGCTCTTGGCAGTCTCAAGTCCTACATGGCCCAAATGGACCAGGAACTGGCACACACTAGCATGGGCAGAAGCTTCAGCACCCGGAGGCGACTGGTAAGTGCTTCTTAATCTCTCTGTCTCTGAGTGTGTGTAGGAAAGTGAGTCATATTTCATCTGAGTCTTCCTGTTTTTTTTTTTTAACACTTTCTTAGTTTTTTATTATTTAGATGTGTTTTATACATAAAACATATTAATAATATTGAGTATTTTGAGAATCAAATAATATATAAAAAATTGTTCAACTTTTATATTCATATCCTTTCATACCCTAAATATATCATTAATGAATATGTAATGCTATCCATAACTGAGAATCCTATATCTAATGTTAAATATTACATTGTTTCAAAACATACAAAGTATTCTTTGGGAGTTAAGCATAGTAAAAGAGCATAAAATATTAAAAATGAGTCATTAAGAAATATATTCAAAAGCACTTATACCATCTGACATAGTGATTCCTTTCTTTTTAGCATGGGTACATGCTATGCACATAGACATCACTAAGCTATACTCCCAAGAGTGCCAGTTTTCCCTTAGCACTGATGGAATGAAAGATTATAGAGGCCAGGTGCAATGACACGTGCCTGTAATTCATAGCTGCTGATGAGGCTGAGAGGGGAGGATCAATTGAGCCCAAGAGTTTGACACCTATGGAGCCACATACTGAGTCTGTGAGAGAAGGGCAGGTGCTGAGAGCATAGCTCAGTGGTAGAGCAGGTGTCTGAGCCTCTGGTTGAGTCCTCACCACTGAAAGGAAAAAGGCAGATTATAAACTTGGTTTTCTAAATGCCAATGTAACGACTGCTTCTTCCTCTCCCTTCCCCTTCTCTGTCCTGCTCCTCCCTTTCCTTCACTGTAGTGAGTTTGCCCAAAGTGGTTTTAAACTCTTGGGCTCAAGTGATCCTCCTATCTCAGCCTCCTGAGAAGCTGGGTCTACAGACATGGGCCTGGTTATAATTATATTCTTCAAGGGGAGAGGAGACTGGAGAGCGAGCTCAGCCATTTAGAGCACTTGCTGCTCCTGCAGAGGGCCTGGGTTCAGCAGGGTAGCTCACAGCTCCAGGTCCAGGACCTGACACACTTTTCTCATCTCTGAAGGCATACAGATCCATGCACATAGATCCATGCACACAAAATATTCATACACATAAAATAAATGCATCTTACCAAAAAACCCAGAATATTTAATTTCTTTAAAAATATATCTATGGGTGTTTTGTGTGCGTGTATGTCTGTGCACCGTGTATATGCTTGGTGCCCTTGGAGGCCAGTAGAGAACATCAGATTTTCCAGGGCTGAAGTTACAGATGGAACTGGAATTACATCAGTTGTAACCTGCTAAGAGGGTTCTGGGAATTAATCCTGGGCCCTCTACATGTATATGAATGTGCATATCACTGCACGTACTGAGGTGAGAAGAGCCATTGACCCCTTAGAGCAGAACAGCAGATGTTGGCAGGACACCTGGCTTGTTTCTTGGGGTGTTGCAGCTGGAACTCTGTTCTTCACGATGGCACAAAGGTGTTCAGCCATCCTTCCAGCCCCTATAGTTATATTCTTTATGTAGATTTAAGTAAAGAATTGTTATGTACTCAAATTAGCATGTGATTATTACCACTACTGCCATTCTAAATGGATCTTTTCTTCTTTTGTTTGTCTGTAGAGTGTGTGTGTGTGTGTGTGTGTGTGTGTGCGCTCCCGCACGTGCATGTGTGGTGTGTGTGTTGTGAGTGTGTCTGAGGGGCTGGAGTGATAACTTAGTGCGTAAGGGTGCTTGTTCTCAGGCCTGACAACCTGGATTCAATCCCTGGAATCCACATAGTAGGAAAGAACCAACTCCCCCAAATTGACCTCTGACTTATGAATAATCATGTATGTAGCAACTATACCCCCCCCACAGAGAGAGAGAGAGACAGACAGACAGACAGACAGACAGAGACAGAAACAGAGAGACAGAGACAAAGAGAGGAAATAAATAAACCTTTAAAATATTTGAAAGAGGCCAATCGTAGTGGCACACACCTTTAATCCCAGCACTCAGGAAGCAGAGGCAGGCAGACCTTTATGAGTTTAAGGCCAGCCTGGGCTATAGAGTGAGTCCTAGGGCAACCAGGGATACATGGAGTGACCCTGTCTCGAAAAACCAAAAAATAAAGTAAAAATAAAGAATTGAAGACAAGCTAAGAGAGAGGGGCTTAAATGTCAAAATACCTTCAATTTTGTTTCCTATCTCCCCAATTAAGAGCCCAGTTAGGACTCCCCTCCTGTTTACAAACTCACCTCACCTCTCCTGTTTACATATTCACTTCAGTGGTTTGCCAACCCTGTTTGCCTGCAAGAGGCATTATGGGAATAGCACAGGCCCTGGAGTGCTGTGGGTCAGCGTTTGAAACAGAGCTCAGCCATCTGCTGTGCGGTATCTCACTAACCAGCAATGCTTGTGTCACAGAATCAGTGTAAAATGACAGTTAAAGCCCGTGAGCGCTCATGGCTAATAGGAACTCTCTTTGCTTAACCATCTAAACCACATTAGAACTGTAATTGCTTTCAACCCAATAAAGGTTATTTATTAAACTTAACTGTGAATAAATATTGCCTAAGGATCTTGATATAATAAAGGCCATTATTAAACAAAATGGACAAAGAGCTAAACTGTTGAGAGACAGACTGTTGGTCCATGGACCACAGTCCGAATGACAAAGATAGAAAGTCTTTAGGTCAGCTCTTTTGCAGCCTGGGAGGTCGGAGACTGGGGTGAGGTCGGAGGCTGGGGTGAGGTCGGAGGCTGGGGTGAAGTCAGAGGCTGGGGTGAAGTCAGAGGCTGGGGTGAGGTTGGAGGCTGGGGTGAGGTCGGAGGCTGGGGTGAGGTCGGAGGCTGGGGTGAAGTCAGAGGCTGGGGTGAGGTTGGAGGCTGGGGCAGCTGGACACTACTCTCAATACTGTGGTCAGGGAACAAAAAGGGAATCCAACTGTTTTCATTTGGAAGATTTAGATTTTTGTCTTTTATTAATTATGAATATTAATGCAGGCTATTATCAAAATAGGGACAAAAGTGTTCAATTTGTAGAAATTCTTTTGCAACAGAAATGTGTTACAATCTTCAGAGTTTCTTTTGTTTTAAGATAGGATATTGGTTCACATTGTCCTTGAGCTCCTTGTATAGCTAAGGGTGACTGATCTGTGGCTTCCACCTCCCAGGACTGGGATTACAGGCGTGTGCCATCATGCCTGATGGAGTCGGGTGTTAATATATTGTAGGGGGACATTAGCGACATCCCAAATTATATCGGGTTCCCCTGGAAAGCGGGCAGAAAGCTAGATGAGAGAGAAAAACAAACATTGAGACAAATCACTGATTAAAGCATTTCTGTACTTTACTGAATATTATTTCTTACTTAAAGGAGGGTAGAAAAGGGTAAATTCCACCATCCCGATCCCAGTTCTCTCTGTCCGAGGGCAGGTCGGTGCCCTGCGCAGGAGGCGGGCTGAGGCAGTGACGTAAAAAGGGGGCAGGCTTAGCTGTGAGCCAAGCTCTGTGGCACGCCCTCAGGGGCGGGTCTGAACTCCCAGCCTAGATCCGGCATGGGAGACTACAATATGTGTATTAAATTACATTATTAGAACGCATTTTGACTTTGTGTTACCAAGGATTGGAAATTTCATTTTTAATTTGGAATTCAAGTATATATTAATACTAAGTTAGTGCATTTTACTATAACCAACATGTAACCTAAAGGGTTACTATTACTATCTCATGTTGTTCTCTCTCTCTTCCTCCCTTCGTCTCTAGAATAAGGACCCTCTATCCCAGACTGCAAATGACAATTCAGATGAGGAAGATGCTGGTGCAGGAGATTGCGCTGTTGAAGCAGTGGATGTAGACCTGAACCTGGTTTCAAATATACTGGAATCCTACAGCTCCCAAGCTGGCCAGGCAGGACCTGCTTCGAATCTGTTACACAGCATGGGTGTGCGACTGCCCGACAACGCTGATCACAACCCCTAAGTCCGCCAGTGAAGGACTAGCCTGCACATCAGCTGCCCTTCTCATGAATAAACAGGAGTCCAAGTGTGTTGATTCTAATTGACTCTTCATAAGAGCGTCTTCTGTGCGGGTTTCAGAGTCCCTGGGCCACCCTCTCCCAAGTCCTGTGACCTGGACACGGTACGCACGAGCTTGTTTGATTTGTTTTAAATTTTCCCAGGACAGAGTCTCCGTTGTAGTTTAGTAAAATACTGTGCTGTTGGTGCAATTCTGAATATTCAGTTTCTCCCTGAGGTATGCTTCTCCTCTGGTCAGAATTCTAAGTTGGCAAAAATCCCATTTCATTCACTTTTTAATGAAATAGAAAGTGCTAAAACTTAGTATTCAGTCTGTGACATTCTGCACGAGCTCCTAATTGAGGGTCAGGAACTTATTATTCTTTAACTTACCAATTAAATACATTAGCATACAGACTTGGTCTGACTGAGGCATCTCACACCTGGGTACTTGCTTGGCTTCTGTCCCCTCCCCCACTCAGGCTGCCCTGCTTCTGTCTTTGTTTATACATTTAAGTCTCAGTTCTGTATGCCTGGAGATGTGGTAGTTCTTTTCTTTGTCCTCATTGTCCTTTCTTGGTCCCCTCCCCATTAGTTCCCTTCTGGTTCCTTGTCACATTGTCACGTTTGCTTTTTTTTTTTTTTTTTGGTTTATTGAGAGTCTCTTGTGGCCAGGGTGGCCTCATATCTTCTGTTGTTGGAACACATTGAAGGAAATTGATTTTTTTTCATTTGAATTTTAGACTTTTGCTTCCTGTTCATGTTTGTCGTATTGACAAGTCCTTGATCCTCCTTTTCTACTTCCTACGTGCGGGAATTACAGGTGTGGGCCAGCCTGGTGACAAGTACATTTGTTAGGTTTTGCCTGTTTTTGCTAATCTGCGTCATGGCCCCAGCAGTTAGCCACTCCATCCCAAGCACTTCTATAATCTGGTGTGTGTGTGTGTGTGTGTGTGTGTGTGTGTGTGTGTGTGTGTGTTCATGCGTGCATGAACATGTGGGTGGACATGGGCCCCAGGCCAACTTAGCTGCATTACCTGATATCCTAGCATATCTCCAGATAACCTTGGTTGGTAGCCAGGTCCCTCTACCCAGCTTGTGCTGGGAAAACCAAGTTCAGTGTTGCAATTGCTCCTATTAGCTTCCCCCATCTTTTAAATCTTTTTGTAAAAAAGCAGGTTTATCAAAAAGCAAACAGTCAGGAGCCCGAATACTCCCTCTTCTTTCTGCCAGTGATTTCAGACTGGGATGCATGGCTCACAAACATACCCCCTTCATAGCATGGACTGGTAGTGCACACAGACCCTGAACACACCCCCTTTGTAGCATGGACTGGCAGTGCACACAGACCCTGAGCTGTTTTCTGACTGCAGGATGTGAAGAAATCTCAAGTCCCCTTTCCCAAGTGTTTTTCTCTGTGTTTCATCAGGTAAAGGAAGGCCAGCTGCCAGATCAGGCAGGTACATACTATCATTCAAGAACTCTAGACAAATGCATTTAGGTTTTCCCAGAAATGACCTTTCTGGGTTCAAAGGAAATTCAAAGCTTTGACTTTTTCACTTCTAGAAACTTCTGCCTGGTGCTGTGGGGCTCTACTGTGTAAGCTGAGGGTGGTTGGGCCTTTTGTCTTTTAGCCATCAATTGGTTACCTGAAGTTAGGACTTGCCCCAGCCACTTTTCCCAACTGACCCTCTGATGGTTTCGTGTGCACATTTCCCCAGTGGTGTCATAGCCTGGACATCTAAACTTTGTGGTGTCCCTTTTCCACTAACTTAGTTGGTGCAATTGGCCAGAGCCATGCCTCACCCAATGGCATCCATTGTGTTGTTAACTAGGCTAAGAGCCCGGTACCCCTGCAGCCAGGTTCTGCAAGTCTCCTAGGTCACCCGGCTCCGCCCAGCTTACCAGAGGCCCACCTACGACCAGCAACCTGAGAGATGTCACGAGACTTCAGGGTTCCCGCCAAACTCCAGAACGCCTGCGCAGAAGACTGGGGGTGGGGTTTCCCTTTATCCCCAAATGCTTGTCGACCATTAAACAGTCGTTCTAAGCAGAAGCAACCTTGTAGCCTTGGAGATCTTCTTTCTTCCCCCACTCCCTTAGTTTCATTTCAGCTTCGGGCCAATCCTCCAGGAACCCAGTCCACTGCGGGCAGTGGACCCCAACAAAACTTAAATATTTTACTGTTACACACAAAGGTCTTTTCCCATCCCTACCCCATTCTCGTTTTCAAAACTTTGGATCATAGAACCTCCCCTCCACCCCACCCCCCCCAAAAAAGGAGAAGAAAAGAGTGAATAAAGGCATGGAAATTTAATTCCTCCAGAGAAACTTCTCCCTTACAGTGGCAAGGTACAGATGACACAGGTCTGGGATACAGGTCAGTGACAGGCTGGCCTATATGCATGAGGTCTGAGTTCAGTCTCTAGCACCGTGGGAAGGGAAGGGGGTGCAGGGTCATATTTGTGGGAAGGAATCCCGACTCAGGCTTCAGGCTTAGTGCGTGCTTACCCTCACTAATTCCTCATTGAAGGCGCGCCCTCAGTGTGTGTGTGTGTTTCATGTTTAGTCTTTTTCCCTAGGACACAAACTGAGGGAGC